>CM033801.1:22381870-22447225 GCA_019656835.1 Rhododendron ovatum | reverse complement strand
CTCTCTCCCTCCCTCCTATGGATTTGCTCCATAGTCTTATCAAATCAAGTCTTTCAAGCAAGCCAAGTATTGTCATTTCCATTTTTAGGCTTAGGGCTAAATATCAAGTAGGATCTTAAGGCCTTTTAGGCAAATCCTAGGTGATTATTGTCTAGGATGCAAGACTTACAAATCTAAGATGTTTGCCTTCCATGTTTAGTCATTCCTAGGTCTAGGTTATAGTCAAAATCTAGGTAATTAAGGGCTAGATTGTGTGTTTGAAGTAGTCTAGGAATGAGTTGTCATGTAGCAATTAGGCTTGAGGGCTAAAGATGGTGTAAGAAAACATAGATTTCTAGGAGAAAATAGGCATATGCACACACACACATACACACACACACACACACACACTTCTCTCTTTCTCTCTCTCTCTCTCTCTCTCTCTCTCTCTATCGGCCTCTCTCTCTTCTCTCCTCTCTCTCTCTCTCTCTCTCTCTCTCTCTCTCTTTCTCTTGTACTATGTATGTATACAATCCGGATCAAGTCCACACCCTTACAGTCCACACCCGTCCCCACCTCCCTTTTTCTGATTGAATTTCGATGATCCGAGCTGCTCAATGTGTTCAAACGTGATTTTAAGGGTACCCGCGAGAAATCAGCAAAAAAAATGACCAGGAAGGCCTTGATCTGAGCAGTTTTTTTCTGAAGATCAAGTCCTTCCCATCATTTTTTTTGCTGATATCTCGCGGGTACCCTTAAAATCACGTTCTGATCACATTGAGCGGTTTGGATCATCGAAATTCAATCGAAAAATGTGAGAAATGGGGAGGTGCGGATCGGAGCTGCAGTCCACACCTCCTGACCTGATCCTGACTGCATATTTATATATGTATATATATATATATATATATATATATATATATCTCTGTGTGTGTGTGTATGTAAGACTAATCATGTTTAGGTCCAAGTATCTTTATAAGTCTCAGGGGGAGTAATGATGATAGTCAAAGCTTTCAAGTGTTAGACAATACCCAATGGTCAATACTTCCCCTATAAAGTATGTATACAACTATAGATATACACATACTTAGCTAGGCATGCTTAGGTACTAATTGGTCCTATTAGGCCTAGGAGGAAAGGGTAATGATTAAAGGTGGCTTCCAATGACAAGAACATTGTCTATTGGGTAATATTTTTCTAGAAAGTGTATATATGTACATAGTCATGATTAGGGTAGGCTATCACACACACACACACACACACATGTGTGCGCGCGCGCGCCTAGAAAAACCTTAAGAAAGGCTACTTATATGTCAATAATAGGTTTAACGCTATTACTTATGGAACAAAAGATATGATAATGAATCATGGCCTTCTTGATGTGACAATACATAATCATGGTTGTTTGGAAGAACAAATTTGGTCTTTGTCTTGATTAGACAAGTCCATGGTAGCACTATTTTCTTAACAATAAGAAGTCTTATTTTTATTACTCAAAGGATAAAAATTACCCTACAAACTATTATTTAATGGGTAAAGAGGTAATGATGCGAAAAGATATTTTTAGAAAAAGTAATGATGAGTAATAAAGTCTTGAAATGACTAGTCATGAAAGTGAAATAATTTCCTAGTTTAGGGTTGAAAAGGTTCAACTAAGGTATAGAAATGTTCATTAGGTTCATCTAAGGTTAGGAAAATGTAACTAGGTTGAATGTGTACTTAGATTTCTCTAACTAATCGATTGGAGACTAATTCTACTTGCCAAGTAGAATTTCTAGCCAAAAAATATAATTTAAAAATTTTATTTAAATTGTTAGGAAAATATACAACTGCTTTTACAAGCATACTTGTCTTTAGAAAAGGACTAAATTGTCCGGGACGAAAATATATCTCTATTATAAAACAGAAGAGTGTGGGGACAATTTGTTAGAGCGGCTTAGATTCATTTGATCCAAAGGCTGTAGTGCATCCTCCCACATCCCGGTTAAGTGCTCATGGTTTTCACCTAAATCACACAACTGTCATTCCCTTCCAACCGGGATGCATAGTGCAGTAGGCACGGGCTAGCACTAATTTTCTATTATAAAACAGAAGGGTGTGGGGACAAGTTGTTGGAATGGCTAGGATTCATTTGATCCAAGGGTTGAGAGGTATTTTCCTCATTTCATTAAAGAGCCCATGGTTTTAAGCTAAATTACACAATTGCCATACATATTTCCTTCACGTTTCAAACCCCCCCTCTCCCTCTCTCATACAAACGTTCTAAACCCCAAATGACTAGTGGACTCCACAGACTCACAGATGCACCTTCTTAGCCAACCTTGTTGGCCCCCTGCCTCCTAGCAATGGAATGCACGCGGACACAGCAAGCCCATAGCACACGACCATTGGAACACCACCACGAAAAACCCCTCTTGGCCCTCTCCCTCTCTGCTTTTGAGAAGGTATGTTCTTTCAATGTGGCATTAAAGTGCTTTTGAGAAGGTATTAAAGTTCTTAAGTCGGCTCGGATTTTTTCTATTGATGGAATTGGCGGATTCTAGCGGAGTTGCAGAGAGGGCGTCCATAGCCGTCGGATATGCAGCGGGCGGAGAGTGAGAATGCCTACAACGTGTTTGTGAAAATGAATGTGACTGAGTTTTGTGTACTTTTGATTGTGCTACATTTAGTTGAATAATTGGAGATTGGGGTCTTTTTTCGTGACTGGTTTTGTGTACTTTTGAAGTCGAATAAGTGATGAATGTCGAACTCAAACTGAGCTACATGGATGAAATTGTTGCTTTGTTGAAGAACTCGGACCGAGCTACAAGGAGGCGGCATACAGGGCCAGGCTCAAGTGGTGACCATATTCAGTAGTATTTCTGTAATAAGGGCCATTGAGATGTGATGCATATAAAATATCTCTATTACAGCATGAGGGACTTCTCATTTCGGGTAACTAAATATATACATAATAACAAGGGCTTGTGGATCCTCTCCATCATTCTGCACCAGCTTCAACAGGGCAATGCATGTGCAACCTTCATTGTTTTTTTGCTTTGAATGGAAGAACTGTGTCCTCTCTTTTTTTTTCCCTATGGACAACCTTAGTGCCCCTCTGTCTGAGATCAACTTAAGTAGCAGTAAAGCTCAACTTCTTCTGCTCCTCCACCCAAGGGGTTTTTTGGGCTCTTGGATAACTTTTTCCAAAATTGAAGTTCCCTTCTTGAGGTGATTTCTTTTGGAGGCTGACACTTGAACTATCATATTGATTGTAGCTTCTCATTTCGGTGTACCTCAGGCTCTTATGAACTTTTCTCATCTCTAGGGACACTTGATGGTGTTTACATGATTCAGTACCAAAATGCTTGCTTGCTGTGGCTTATGGACAATACCTGATAGCTTGGATCAATACTGATTTTGGTTGCTGCACTAATTTCTAGGTGCTGCTCTGCATTTTCATGTTTCAAGCAAACGGGGGCTCATTTAGGATCAATACTTCAAGTTGGTTTGTGTTCTTCTATCTCTTAGTTGGGTTTATGCACATTCTGTGTAGGGTTGTGATTTGAAAACTGTTTTCCTTTTTTGCTTTGTACTGTTCCTTTTTTATCTTATCAAATCTGTGCTAAGTTGCAGATGATTGTCACGGGGTAATTCTTTTTTTATATCAATAAAAAAAATCTTCGCCATTCAAGAAAGATAGGTTAATTTCCAGCAATTTGTAACTACCTAAAAATTTTGTAGTTACCTAAAAATTGAAATAATGTTTTGAGCTACTATCAAGATTCAAAGGGTAATTTCAATTTGAATCGGGGTGGGTAGTGCCGTATGTATGGGCAAGCACTAGTAATTTTATAAGTCTTAAATCTAATTACGACAGATTATTAGGAATTAAAAAGGAATTTTAAAAGCAAATTCCAAGTAATTAAAATAAAATTCAAATATTTAACGAAATTTTTATTTACCAAAATCAGGGTCGTTACAAAACAAGATCGCAATCAATTAGTTGGTTAGAACTCTTGCATCTCACTAGGAGGTCAAGCGTTCGAGTTTTCCCACCTGCATGTGGATGTGTTCTTCCTTTAGGGGCCTTTTTCTTTCTTTTTTTGTTTCTACCCTATAATAGGGCTTATTTATTGTATTGGTTTTGTTTTTTGGGTTTAGTTATCTCGTGAATTCTCATAATTGATGTAGTGTCCCGAATTTATACTATGTACTTCATAGTTGATGTAAAATAATCTGTTCTATCAATTGAAAAAAAAAAAACTAGTGCAATACGGTGGGGACCTTGGACCCAAATGTTAGTCACGGATAGGATAGGCAAAGACCAGCTGGGTCGGAGTATAATTTTTGATCATAAAAGAAGTCCAATGTAGTACTATATGATTCTTTTAGCCATTAAACGCCAAATAATTAGAGTGGATCCATAAAAAGTCAAGTTGGCTTTTTTTTTTTTCATTCAATTTTTTTTCACGTTAGGAATCGGAAGAAATGAAAATATATGAAATAAAAGCTAAACCCTTAGGTAAAGACCAAGGCGCCCAACAACGACCTTGGTGGGAGCCATGCCGACCATGCCACCCCATCGTCAGATTTACCTTGCCGTTAGGCAAAAATCGCAAAACCCAGGAGTAAATCGACCAGAGATCGAGACGGGAAAGGGAGCATGCCTGAGAAAGGAGGGCGACGGGAGATGTCATGACAAAAAAAAATCCAAGAGGTAGAGGGTATGGGGTCGGAAAAAAAGGAGAGAGGGAAAAGACAAGAACTAGAGAAACCATATCTAAACGCCAATCTCATCGAGACGTCCGAAACCCCTGAAAACATTCGTCGAGAAGCCGCCAATTCGGCCCCAATAAACGACCAGGAGAAGCCAAACCTCTGAGATCCCTAACACCAACACTGTCTGCCAAGTCACCGTCGCTGACCCGCTCATTACCTATCTCGATCATTTTGAGAATAAAGGAAAAACAAAAATAGAAAACAGAGGACAAAACGTGGGGGTGAGAAGGAGGAGTCATTTAAAGCGATAGAAGGAAAACACCCATCATGGGTAAAGTCCTCCCTTCCTGTCACAACATAAGAGTGGTGAAAACCTTAGGGCAAGGCAGGGAAAGGAAGGGAGGTGGCTTAAGATGGGTTTGATGTGCAAAAAAAATAGAAATTTAATTACGTTAAAACTAGTCTATAAATAAGATTCTCATGTTTTGAGGGGAAGCTAATCCTAGTAAAAAGTAGGTCCCATAACTTTCCTGCAAGTTGTGCCTATTTATAAGATAATTAGCAATTACGTTGAAAGCATTAAAAATGGGACAGTCATAATGTCAAAACTGTTTTTGTTGTGTCAAAGTTTCAATGCATAAAAGTCGTATATATTGCATACAATACAAGCCTTTTGTGTACTAGAGTTTTGATACCAATAAAAAGAATTTTGATATTATCATTTCTCAAAAAATACATAAAAGCTAAAGATTTCTTACTTTCTTTTCGTTTAATTCTTTTGTTTTCCCGTAAGCGAATGGGGTATAAGAGCATGTTCAGTGAGGTAAAAAAATCAAAATCAAAAGACATTTGAAGAGCCACGTAAGCAAAACACTCTCCAGGGAGAATTGAGCTTGTTGTACTATTTAAGTGTAGCTATTTCTCTCGTCAACTTTGAATTTTCACCTTATCAACTTTAATATTTATTATTGGTGAATTATTGATTTAATTTTTGGGTAAAGTGGGTCCTTTAAAATTTTAAAAAATAATAAAATATTAAAATTTGAAGAGTCCCCTTGGAGTGTATAACTCTTCAACTTAATTGCCACATGGGCAACCAAAGTACCTATTTAATGTAAAATTTTGTTTATTTCCATGGAAATGCTGTAAGGGCATCTGTAGTGGCCTAATCAAAAGTTACCATATTAGATTTTGGTCATTCATTTAAAGGATTGCTAAAATTAGTAATATCAAGTTCCTACATTAATTATGGTCTTTATAGACCGATGGTGTGCCATCTAATGTATCTAAAGGAAAGGATATCATTATTGATATGCGTGCCCTCTTAGCTTTAATCTCTGCCTGTTCTTATAATGGAAAGCATGTAATAAATCCTATATTGTATGGTTTTGCAATCTGCCCTAGCAAACAAATCGTGTCTCGAGAAATAGGAAGAGGAGAGAGAGAGGGAGGGAGCGGGGGGGGGGGGGGAGCCTGACCACCAACCAGAGAGAGAGAGGATCACGTCAGCATCATGGGTTGGAGCACGGCCTGGTTTCCTTGTTCCTAGACTTATTGTTTTGCTGGGCATAGCTGGACTGGTTCGCTTAATTATTTTGGAGAAGGGCTTTGTCCCTCAGTTCTGAGTTCAAAGCTGCCAATGAAATCAACAATCCCTCTTCAACTTCCATTGCACCTGCAGTAATTCCGGTGCGGCACAATGAGTCCTTGCTTCCAATCTCTCAACGAACATACAAACAGGAAATTTGTAACATAATCGGTGATGAGGAACGCAGAAATTTTCCGAAAAGGGAACAAAGTCGCATAGGCACGATAATTTATACTCCAGTTGGAACAGACGGTCATAAAAGTTAATCAAAAATTTGATCTTTTATTCTAATTATAAATACGTACCAAAGTAATTTAAGAAAAAAAGTTTGGGGTGTCGAGACGGCCGCATAAATTTATTGAAAGTCCAACTGCAAAGCAAATGTCCACAGATGATCACTATGTGGAGTCCACTTTGGATCCTACACAAATAATTCGAGCTGTTCATTAAACTTAAAATACCTTTTCAACGGCCCTTGTAATAATGGATTAGAAAATCCTGTAGTGCGAGGTCCTGCAAGGCACCTTGTATGGCACACATAGGCCATCGATCTTGATAATGAATGGTTGAGATATGATTTTTAATTATGACCGATTTACAGGTCATAATTGATTTTTGATCTGAACCGTTAATTGTTCATTAAACGTAAAATACCTTTTCAACGGCCCTTGTAATAAATGGATTGGAAAATCCTGTAGTGCAAGGCCCTGCAAGGCATCCTGTATGGCACACACAGGCCATCGATCTTGATAATGAATGGTTGAGATATGATTTTTAATTATGACCGATTTACAGGTCATAATTGATTTTTGATCTGAACCGTTGATTGATGAAATTGACGGTTGTGTGTCGCCCTACATATGCACTACAGCACTCCCGGATCCGCATAAATCAAGTCAATTTAATATTTATATATAGGTGCTCGATTTAATCATTTAAGTTTTCGAGATCTTAAAACCTAAATAAAAAATTAAATAATTAAATCAAACACATATAAATATTAAATTAAAATGATTTTTTATAGTGGTTAACTGGCCATCCAAATGTTTTATATTTAATAAACAACTCCAATTGTATAAGTAGGATCCAGAATGGATCCCTGTATCGTGATCCGTGCACATTTGGCGTGCAAATAGTCTGGTACGTAGTAAATTTATTAGTGATAGATACGTTAGTGGGGGTCTCATCTATCATTCGGGGACCTTTCGTAGTCAGGTCTAATGTCTCTGAACATATCCAGTTGATTTAATAGTTGTGCGGTCGTACTGTACAGTGGGGTGTTCTCTCTCTCGCCCTCTCTTTCCCTTTTTTCATTCGTTAATTTTAATCTAAATTATCCTAGGAAAATGGACGCGGGGGCTCTGCTCCCACCATTGCACAACAGCCCCAACCTCACACGGCACCGCTTTGATAAGGAAAAAAAAAAACACTTTCGCTTGCAAAATTCTATGGAGCAAAAACGTGATTATAAGAGTCCTAAAGTTAAAATTTAATTATGTCTCTTTAGAATAATATGATCAGAATAATAAAATCTGTGCGTCAATTCAAACAGATTGAAAATTGGAGCACTTAAATTTTTTAATCATATTTTTTAATATATAAACAGACTAAAAAAATTAAGTACACCAATTTTTAATTCGTTTGAACAAGTACGAATATCTTATTATTCTAATCATATTATTCTAAAGTATCATAATTAATTTTTGTCACTAGAGCTCTCACAATTAAGTATCTGCTCTTTATTTAGGATTTTGTAGATCAGAAACGTGATTATAAGAGTCCTATAGACAAAAGTTAATTATATCTCTTTAGAATAATATGATTAGAATAATAAGATTTTCGTACTTGTTCAAACGAAATAAAAATTGGCACATTTAGACTGTTTATATATTAAAAAATATGATTAAAAAATTAAGTACTTCAATTTTTAATCCGTTTGAATTGACGCAAAGATCTTATTATTCTGATAATATTATTCTAAAGACATAATTAAATTTTAACTTTAGGGCTCTCATAATCACATTTTTGCTCCATAGGATTGCAAGTGGAAGAGTTTTTTTTTTTTTTTTCCCTTATCAAAATGGTGTCGTGTGAGGTGTGGGTTGGGGCTGTTGTGCCATGGTGGGCAGTAGAGCCCTCGCGTCCTAGGAAAATTGGTCGGGAGAGGGGATGAGACTTACGGAGATCGAACCCTACCTATGTGCATGAGATTATGTGAGGGAGACCAACTACACTCCACTCCATTTACACAGTAAAGGTGTTCAACTCTTATGAAAAGGATGTTGATATTCTTGGGGCGTGTTTGATAATTGATATAGGTACGAAGGGATTGGTAATGAAGTAGAATTATGATTTGAATTGGTAACGAAAAGAGAATAGTAATGAGGTAGGATTAGTAATTTGCACGTTTGTTTTGCATCTGATTATAATATAGGATAATCATCGATCTAATATGTTCGTTTTACATAGGCTAAGATTCGATTAAAAGTATCGATTTCACTACAACACGGAAGGCCTATAGCGAGGAAATATGGCGAGGAAAAGAGATTTCGTCGCTAAAAGTATACAATCTGCGAGGAAATTCAATTTCGTCGCTAAAAAGTTACATTTAGCGAGGAAATTATTATTTCCTCGCCAAATGTAACTCTTTTGCGAGGAAATCTATTTTCCTTGCTAAATGTAACTTTTTGGCGAAAAATATTTTGTCACATTTTTTAGGACTCATTAAATTTTTTATATGTAAGTCATTATTAATTATGTTCATGTATCTTTAATATCACGATAGTAAGGGATAATCAACTACATAGTTCAATATCATTAGCAAATTTATTAAAATAAAAAGTGATAAATGGAAAAAAACAGTTTCCTCGCCAATCGCATTGAATTGATGAAATAAAAAATATGTTTCACACGAATTATATGAATTTACTTTTCTCCAACTGAAATTAATTGTTAACAATGTTAGTACGTTCAAATTCTACTAGAATTTATTGTTTGAATACAAAGATTTTTAAGTCGCTCGGGGTGATTCACCTGCCCAATATATTAGCACCAGGGATCAAATTGCCGATATTTTTACACAAAAGGACTTGCGTCTTCCCGCATCGGACACTGCGTTTCAATTGAAGGTCATGCCTCGACCATCAGCTTGCGGGGGGATGTCAACCAATCAGTGCAAATCAATTGATCAAGAAAAGAAGTCCTAATAATGTTAGCCATTTCAGTGGTTATATTTTATCATTTGCCATATCTTTGGTAAAGCTTATCAATTGTAACCGTATTTGTATATAAATACCCAAGGAATAGAACACTCTAGGTAACAGAGTGCATTCACCAATTCTATCGTATTGTTCTTTTGACTGTTATAAACCCAAAAAAAGGATTGGACATAGGGATTATTAGTTTGTGGATGCATGATGTGCTTTTTAGAAAAAAAAATGCATGGGATATATGGATTGCTTTTCGTAGAGATAACTGATTATTAATTCATACAAACAAAATTAATGAAAAGCTAAACAAAAGATAAAGTACTTAATAATTGCGAAATGTATTTTCAAAATATGTAAGGTTAACCCCATTTAAAAACGAAACATAACAAATTATTACTATTGTAATATTGTAGTTGAGTTAAAATTGTTATGGGCGCATATACAAGTAAGAACAGATTAACCCACCAAAAAAAATATCGTATTTGCAGAAATTTAAAGGGCTCAAACTAATTTAGGCACTACAAAAGGTTACTGAACTTAGAGAGAATTAAAACGAAGTATAAAATAAACAAATTTAGAAAGGTATAAAGATTTATTAAAGATATATAACAAAACATTAAATTATAAAAAAATTCAATAAAAGCGAATAATGTTAATGATTTAAAAAAATAAGTTTAAAGAAATACTACGAAGGGACTAAAACTAGAGAGAAATGTTTAAAGAAACAAATTTAGAGAGGTGAAAGGATGTACAAAAGGTTTATACATAAAAAAGGCAAAGGTTTGAACCGGAAAGGAAGTTGTTGTGATGGATGGAGTGAAGGCCTCCATACAGGAGGCCATGGTTTGAATTCGCGCGGAAGCAAATGAGCTGGAGAACTATCTCTTTTTAGTTTCAAGAGTTTTAGCGAGGAAAAATTTTCTCGCCTATTCTGTAAACATTGTATTAGTCTAGTGAGGAAAAACTATAGCGAGAAAAAAATTCCTCGCTAATTTGGTCAGAATAAGCGAGGAAAATTTTTTCCTCGCAAATTCTTTTTGCGACGAGCTTTTTGCGAGGAAAACGGGCGAGGAAAAATTTCCTCGCGAATACGTTTTGTGAGGAAATCAGCTTTTTAGTGAGGAAACTAAATCCTCGCTACAAGCCTCTCATGTTGTAGTGGAATTTCCATTTTTACCCTTACAAAAGTGATATAAAATTGGTACATGAAAATGAAGCATATTTCAAACCATGCCTTGTTCGGTGCATAACTAATACAAACCATTATAATTTGAATTGGTAATGAGAAAGGATTAATAATGAAGTGGGATTAGTAATTTGAATATTTGTCTTGCACCGAATTAGAAGTTAGGATAGTCATCTAACATGTTTGTTTTACAAGGGAGATAAGATTGAATTGAAAGTATTTATTTCCATTTTTACCCTTACAAAGTTGATATGAAATAGGTACATGTAAATGAAGCATAACAACCATAATCCTACTGTTTCAAACCATGGCTCGTTTGGTACATATAAATAATGCAACCATAATTACTACTCCAGTATATTTGTTCTATTTTTTTGTTGGTTTGGGAAAATGGAAAGAAATTGAAGATTAGGGTTGTTTTGGCAAAACTAAGCAAGATTTTGTCTTTATTCAAAAAATTTCTGCATCGTTAATTTTGTGTCAAATTTTTGTGGATTATTATTTCAAATTTTTTTCGCTAGTTTTGTCTTTCAGGCCTTTTTTTTTTGTCTTTATTCAATAAAATTATAAATTTCAATCATAATTTTTTCTTTTCCGATTCCTGATATCGAGACGAGTCAATAATCCATAAAAATTTTACGCAAAAAAAAACATTGTTTTTAAATAAACACATAAAAATAAGCCCGTGGAAAAGGATAATTTTTTTTGAATATACGCATTTGCTTTTATTCATGTCCCGTACATGAAAGAGGAAATTCAAAAAGACAATTTTATTATACTACGCCCAAATAAGGGAGTGGTGAGGGCTTCTAGGTTTTCCTAATTTATGTCGAACAAGGGCAATTGTGTCAATAGAATGAGAGAGAGAGAGAGAGAGAGAGAGAGAGAGAGAGAGAGAGAGAGAGAGAGAGAGGGCTATCAAACATTGTCTTTTCACTTTCAATCCCTCTAGATATGATTGCTAATAACAGCCCCTCCTGGCATGCCGTATGGGTAATCCCATTGAATTGAATTGGGGCATTCGTAATCCCTTGGACTAATAATCCTGTCTAAGAAAACAAAACCAAACAACAAATAAAAAATGTCCCACCAATTCCTAGTCCTCTCCCACCCCCAAGAAAGGGTTATCAGAAACATCCTTGTACTTTCTCTGTTCCTTTTTAAATGTTTCGTTTCGTAATTTTAATTTATTAAAAAAATATCATCATTACACTTTTCATGTTAATTTTTACCTACACTTTTCCGATTTATCCTTTATGGAAACATCATCATTACAGTTTTACTCACTAATTTTTTAAAATGAAATATATTTTTAGGGGCAAAATGAAAAATGTATCAACTTTTATCCATTAACTTTACAAAATAGACACTTATTAAGGGACAGTTCAAAATGAAATACTGGAATTTAAAAAAGGAACAGAGGGAGTAGCAGATTAAAAAAAAAAAAAAACACGCCCCTGTAGTCTTGTTGATCCCGGGTTGAGTTTGCGTTAGGGTAATGCAGCTTCTTGACTTCTTCTAAAATAGCGTGACCTAAAGAACTTATTATTATCTTATTACTTTTATTGATTGATAAGTCTGTTGGTGACATCTATTTATTGTCACCAACTCCGTTCAGTTGGCAAAAATGTTGTGCAAAAAATTTAGTTATGAGAAAAGTAAATTGAAGTGAAGAAAAAGAAAATCAATTTTTCTATGAGTGTTCATTTGACAAAAGAGTTTTGTAGGAAAACTAAAATTTAAATGTTCATTTGGTATGAAAAGAAACTTATGAAAAACTTCTTTTATCTTGATTCAATGGTTATTTTGAATAAACGTAATTTTGGGACTAAATATCTGGCCACCATATTTTCAAGAAATTAATACGTGTGAATTGCTATCTCTGAATCATCATGCAACTCTAAAATCAGCTATAGAAAAATAAAGACAATACATGTTAGGCTTAATTAAGCGATTTGCCGTCTTTTTTAAATTTTTTTTTGCATTTGGTAGGTTTGTGTCAAATTTTTATGGATTATTCGTTCGTCTCGATAGAAGGAACCAAAAAGTGAAACATAATGAATGGAACTCTATTTTTTTAATAAAGACAAAAATAAGGAAAAATAATAATTTGATGCTAAATTAACAGAAGCATTTTTTTTTTTTTATTAAAGACAAAACAAGCCAACTGGCTTATTAAGCCAAACCAGACTAGTGTATTTGTTATCAATCGCTATGTGATACTACTGAAGCTTAACAAATAAATAGGTAACACAAAATAAAATCAAGTGTTAACCAACAATAATTAATTATTTTGTTCAGACAAATAAAACAAAATATTGATAACAAGATTAAAAACATACTTTCAGAAAAACCGTCATATTGACTGTGCTGCATGCTTAGATTTACAACATAAAATAATAATAATAAAAAATAGAGATTTGAACGAAATAAGGGAAATAAAGAAGAGAGGGGAGAATATTGGCGCAAAAAGACTGAGAACATTCCCGCTACTCTAAACCCAGATCTTTTGCAAGATGCGTCTTAAGGAAAAATGAATTCTACTGGAAAAATCATTTTCTTGGGTCATTTCTTCATTTTCCTGTTAACTAAAAACCCAAAAATATGTGGGAAAGTTAACTCTTCCCTATTTTTTCATCATTTCTTGACATTTGAACGGGGCCTAATTGTTCCATAACCCAAATGCTGTCTTCGTTCTTCAAACGAAACAGACAGACAGAAAAGAGTCAAAAATCCAAAAGCCTCAAGTGGATTGACGTCCCAATTGATGCCGTACCTGTGCCTGTCAAGAATTACACTATACTTCTCGCCATTCGAACAAAAATTTGTGGAACAATATTTGATAATTTTATCCATCGCTTCAAATTTATTTGGACGTCTGTTAGAAATCGATGGATGGGATAATGTCGGTCTCCGTACGGGTATAGACTTGTTTTCAACCACAGCTGTACAAAGATATTGCGCGTATAGGCGAAACTTATATCTCTGAGGTGGATAACGATTAATGTAACCCAGAGTCACAACACCGATATTTATGAGTGGGAATGAGGTTCATTCATAATTACACAATTTGATTGAACAGCTCACATGTAGGCTTCGGATTGCAAAATATTCATATACAAATTAGGCATATCGGATGTCGGTAAGCATATGATTAGATCGTGTTTATCTTGAAATTACAGTGAAATGATTTTTATTATTTTTGAGAATCAATCAATATCCAATATATACTCTATACAAATGCGTTTTGCTTTCAAAAACATCAAAACATACAATCCTAATTTTTTAGACTCTTGAGAGAGAGAGAGAGAGAGAGAGAGAGAGAGAGAGAGAGATTGAAAAAAATACATGTGATAAATTTTTGGGATGTGGGGAAGCGGAAGCTAAGAAACAATTCCCCACATCCCAAAAATTTATCCTATATTCTTCACAATTGTAAATTAATATTTTTTACATTATAAGTTTTCAATTCAGAAGTATAGATATATGTATTTTCATGCATAGAACATGAACAACACTAGACATTGATCGATATTGTTTTCCCAACTAATTATTTCTCAAATTGGTGATTTTTTCGGGTCTAGTTCATCGAACAGCCGGGCACAACACGTACGGTAGTAAGCAATAAAATAAATATGTCCCGATCTAGTAATTAATGTCCAATTGGCGTAACTTATAAGATCAGTCACGGATCCGAGCCATGATTCTTGACAGGTAATATATACATGCGCAATTCAATGCTTTCAAGTTCAATTTCAAATTGGTCCCAAGCTGATGGTAATGACAAGCACAATAAATTGACAAAAAGACAGACAAGTACCAATATCATCCCAAATTTCCTCATAGGACAAGCCAAATAAATTAATCATGTGGCCCTCTATGATATGGGTGCAGACCTATAGTAATAACCACTGGCCTCAACTTATGCTTGTACTTATGTGACAACTTGGTCATCCCCTTCCGGGGTTCAAATCGGACCACAGGAGGGGATGGATAAGAGAATTCATCCTATCTCATAGAAAGTGCACCGTAGGATCTTTGTTAGTTTTGCATCAAAATTTTATGGCTTTCTGACTTATTTTCGTCTTTATTCAAAAAATTATGAGTTTCGATCATAACGTTTTACTTTATGATTTCTCTTGTCAAGACGAATCAATAATCCACAAAAGATTTTAGCAAAATTGACAAATGCAAAAAAAAAAGGGGAGTGATTTTGCCACTCCCCCTTGTGTCTATAGATGATTTGTTTTATGAGAGAAGAGAAGTGACATTAACTAAAAAAAGAGAGTGACAAAATCAATTCTCAAAAAAAAAAAAATTGAATAAGAACAAACCAATAAATCATTTTAACTTATTCATCCAAAACCAGCCTAACGATATACTCGTATATACGAATATTTGTTTATATCGAAAACTAAAGGTTAAGAAAAGGGTGACGGAATATCTCTTTTAGTACTTTTCTTAGATAACCGACGGATTTCGGGAGGGATTAGGACGAATTGGGGATGGTGCTGTGTAGGGGTGCATAGCACTGTGCTGTGCGCATCTGGACCGTTGATTTCGACAATCAATGATTCAGATTAAAAACAAAAGACTAATCACTCATAGATTTCTTTCGTTCTATATATCAAGAGCTAGTGGATTACAGCTAGACTTCACAGGAAGACAAAGTTTAAGTGAGTGTGGACCGCGCTGCTCAAACATTGAAAGTTGAAACTCTTCCCTATGAGGGATAAAAGCATCTGCCTCTGAGCTACGATCAGTGGGTGGTGGTCAAAAGTCTGTCAATTTGAATTTCCGAAGTAAAAAAAATAGTCTTTCAATTTTAATCTCTTTCTTATTATCATGAGATCTATGGATTGTATTCGTTTTGGATCTCTAAACTAACATCTTTCTTTCTGCACACGGTCTTCAATAAGGTTTCTATCCAATTATTACTCGCATTTATGTATCTATCTATCTCTCTAAACATTACCTTAAAAACCTCCCTTAAAACTCAAACCAAACAAAACTTTTCAATTTTGTGTCCTTCCTTATGCCCAACTATTTCCTATCCTATATGGAGTATAACAATTTTGTCATTCTTTAGCGGTTGTTAATATATATCATTAATTTAGTATGTGCTCGATTTCCTGGCTCTATATGAAAATGACCACCACAACCGCATCAGAGAAATAAATTTCAAGTTTCTTTTGCTTATAGTAAAAAATACTGAATATTGATACTTTTTTTGGTAAATAAATATTGGTACTTTGTTATGTTTTTCTACTAAAAATATTCAACTTCCATGAGCACTTTGCCGCATCCCCAAGAGATGCTATCAGATACTATTATACAATTACAATTTGACTTTGCTCAATGGATACAATACACTCACACGCTTTGGCACCTGGTGCAATGGCTTTTGTGGCAACAACAAGCACTAGTTTAACTTGTGGGTAGTGAAATAATAGTGGCGGGCGGCAAAGTGGCTCCGTTACCTATTCCATTAAGAATTACAAATTCTGCATTCATTGATTTACGATTCATGTAATTAACGACACTTATATTCTTGAAAGGTATTCTATTTGCTCATAACTCCCGTCTGATACCAGATAAGCAAATCTTGGTCTTTCTTTTTCTTGTGATGGACCTGGAAGAGGAGGAACATGTCAAGTATCGGCTTGAGATCATGTTTTCTTTGGCCTATTAGGATGTACAATGCAATTTTAGTAGTCATTTTCCATTTTAATTAGTTGGAAAATCTAGTCAGATGATTGGGGCCGTATAAGTGATCAGGGAATAGCAACCCATATCATAAAAGGCTTAACCAACATATTTCCCCCTAAAACTGATACAAAGGGGGTGTTTGGTTAGTGCATTTTCCCATTTTTGCATTCTCATTTTCACATTTTGGTTGTTTAGTTACCCAATTATGAAAACTCATTTTGTAAAATCCATTCTCAATTTTTGACAAAGGAGGCAAAAAACCAAAATGAGCTCTGGAGCTCCTTTTCACCTTTTCCCATTTTCTCATTTTCTGTGTAATTACCAAAATATCCATACTATCATTACCTATTTACCACTTTTGCCCTACCTTTAATTACCAAAATGAGCTCTGGACTTGTGCAAAGGCCAAGGGCAACTTGGTAAAAAGTCAATCTATAATTCATTTTCATCATTCATCTACTAAACACTAATATTGTTCCAAAATACATTATGCACATATCTTCTAAACACTTCTTCATTCTCCAAAACATATTTTAACCATAATTCAAAAAGCTAAAAAGTCAAAAAATTAAAAATAAAAAGCCAAAAAATAGGCTCCCAAGGACTGCCTTGGCTGCGAAGCTTACAAATCTTCAAAGATAGAAACAGAAAATGAAAGGCTCGCTTCTACTCCAAGAATAGTGGATTGTGGCGGTGGACCGATTTGTAAACTTATCATTATCATTCTCATTCTCATGCCACATGTATCTTATCATTATCATTCTCATGACATATGTGAATAAAATTTCTTCTACTGCTTGACATCAAACAAAATTCTTCCATTTTTAGCTCTTGAGCGGTGGTAAGTTAACAAATCGGTCCACCGCCACAACAGTTAAAGTTACATATTCAATAGAAAATTGGGAGAATTTTTCATAAGTCCATTATAGCACTTTTCTAACCCACTAAGTCCAATTCTAAATTCTAAAACCCACTAAGTCTATTAACCTATTAGTAAGGATATAATAGCCCTATTTAGTCTAATATACCCCTGTCTTTTAAAAACAATTCGCCCCGTTTTTTCATCCATTTCAAAAACGGACATTTCAAAATTAAACATATCCCGAAAAAAACTTTAACATCCATTACAAAACCAACCCCCCCTCCCCCCCCCCCTTCTCAGAACGACGATACAGACTTTTCGAGAAAAATCATACATCGCCATCGGCCTTCTTCGTCGCCGTTCGTCGCCATTTTTTCAGTCGTACGTTATTCTACTCCGTTCGACGCCATAGTTTCAGTCGGAACTTCTTCTCCATTCGTCGCCCGATATTCGCCTGTTCTAGTCGCCGTGATTCACCCGTTCTACTCGCCGTGATTCGCCCTCATATTGCCGTCAGATCATACGACGCAATCGATACACTAGGTATGTTACCCTTCGTATATATGGTTATATAAATGGTTTTGCTAATTTTAGTTAGGGTTTTGCAGTGCGAGTATCTATATTGTTATATCACAAATTAGATGATTTTTCGATCAATGTTTGGTAACCACTTTGATTCCTTGTTCAAACAAGTTATTCGGAAAAATTTCTGAATGATTTATGCTTTGGTAGCAAGTATATATCGTTACATCAATCTCTGATCAGTCCAGATTATATGCTTATATAACTGGTTTAATTGTTATAACCAAATTCAATGAATATATGGTGTTCCCTATGTATATATGGTTATATAAATTGTTTGGCAGTGCTTGGTTAGGTTTTGATTGCGAGTATATATGGTTATATCAATGTTGGATATAAATTGTGATCAATTAGGCCGTTGCGCGGACCATTTCATTAATCTAATTTAAGTGGTTTAATATCTATAACAAAAATCAACAAATATATGGTTTTCCCTCTGTATATAAGATACATATGGTTATATACTTTGCTGGTATAGTGTATAATGAGACGTATAACATTTAGGTTATATAACGTTTAGGTTTTCATTTGACCCGCTGATATCATGGAACATATATGGTAATATCAATTTCTCGAATCCATTTGCAAACATATAAAGATGTTTGTTTCCATATGTTAAATTTTTTCATTGTATGTGCAGCAATGACAAATCCTAAAAAAATAGGGAAAGAGTTGGTACCTGTGTCGTACGCAGCAGAAGCTCGTCCGTTAGCAATGATTGACCCACAAAAACAGATGAGGCAGAAGAAGACACCAAGAAAGCGGACAGTAGACCCAACTAGCATAAATATTGAGGACAGTGACGATAATACAGAGGTTGTCAAGTCTACTTCTACCACCACTCGGAAAAAAGTGGCAGCAAGAGAGAGTAAAGGACCAGAAGTAGCTGCTGAAACACCAACTATCCAGCGTTCCCCAACCGCAAGAAAAAAGGCTGACAATTATGATAAGACTGAGGTAGTCAAGTCTTCATCCCCCTCCCCCGCAAAAAAGGTGCCCGCAATGAAGAGGAAAGCATCAAAAGTAGCTGCTGTAGAGACAACTGTCCAAACTTCCTCCCCAACCCCAATTAAAACGGTTAACATGTCAAAAATAAAGATCAAAGATCGTGGGACAAATCCAAAGACTGAAAAAGTTTATGAGAGAAAGAGGAAAAGGCCTAATAGGGAAGCTGAAGTGATTATAGATTTGCAAACCCCGACAAAGAGGGTGACACGATCTTCTGAGGCAGTGCGGAAAATTCAAAAAGGTAATGACAATGAAGAAACAAAGATTGACAAACAGAAGGCCAAAAAAAATAAAGTAAAAGAAGAAAGTGAAGACAAAGGATTTAAAAGGAAAATAAGGTCTCAAGTCTCCAAGGACATAAAAGCAAGGGTGAGCAAAAAAGAAAAAGGAGATGAAGAAGAAGAGGAATGGGATGAAGAAGAGGGGGATGAAGAAGAAAATGAAAAGGGGAAGAAATGGAAAAGAAGTAAAGGGTTCATGGGCAAGAAAGCCATACGAAAACAAGCAAAAATGGAAACCGGGATGTCTAATAATTCCCAAACAGTAATGAGGCACATTCAGTATAGGTAATGACACCTGATCATATGTATAAGATTGTTTTGATATAATGTTATATATTATATTCCCATGTGCAAGCATATATATGATGTTATCTGAAATATATATGGTTATAGTACCAATCTGAATGTATTTCAACAGCATACAAATGTTAGTTGTTCCATATAAACTTTGGTATAATGTTACATATGAATTACTTACTAGTGAAAAGTTATATATGTATTTGTAATAAGCAATTATATATGTTTATATATGATATTCTGTATCAATGTATTTTTTTTGCAGGTCAACTTTAAATATTGTGGTAAAACTGATAAAGAGTATTCCTACCGAGGAATTCACACCACTTCAAATTCAGGAGATCAAGAAAACACCGTTTGGAGAGCTTGTGTTGGGTATTGTCGAAGCAAATCTGGATGAGGCCTACGTAAGGAAAAGCGATACTGACGTATTAAAGTTGGTAAATCAATATGAGGGGACGGGTGGGAGATTCAAATTGGGTGGCAAGTCTGTAAGAATAACAGCCAAAGAGATTACACTGATATTTGGGATACAATCTGGTAGTACGAGGATTGTACTAAATCTAACTCCATGGGTTCCAAATTCAGATTTTGCGGATCGTCTCTGCCCAGGTCCCAAAGGCCAAAGGATATTGACCATTCCGGTACTAAGGGAATTCTTTGCCAAAGCTGTTAAAGGTGCGACTTTGGAGGATGCGAAGGACTTGGCGCGTGTCCTATGCCTTTTGTTAATAGGGACACTGTTTTTTGCAAATACACAAGCCAGGGTGAGTTGGGGTTACTTGGAGTTCATTGAATCTTTGGATAACAGCACGTCATATGATTGGGCAACCTTCATAACTGAAGACATCATTCAAGAACTAAACAAAAGTGCTTCTTCGAAACCAACAAAAGTCGGAGGATGCGTAATGGGACTGATGGTAACAATGACTTTACTGTTTATAATTTTCCTAGCTTTTCCAATTATTTGGTATGTTTTAATCTAATTTGTGCCTATATTCGAAAACAGTATTGGCTTTGTGAGCATGTGTCTTTAATTAAACAAGGAGATCCATAAATCATACCAAGGTTCATCAAATGGAGGCTTGGTGACCTAACCAAGGAACTGCGCACAAACAAATTGGACTCTCTTGATCCACAATCGATAAATATTTTATATGGTTATATGTTTTTTTGAGTTACATAGTTTATCCATTATGAAACAATTTTGGTGGTAGATGTGAGTTATAAACATCATTGTTTATTATATTTTTTTAAAGGTATTATCCTTAGAGTTAGAGCCAAACAACAAGGAGAAAGAGTTGTACAGGTTTTCCCCAGTCCCCGGTCACAAGGCTGATGACAAGGATGCTAAGTTGAAGACGGCAGTAGACACATCGGGCGATGAGGTCGTGCAGGATACAAGTGATGAGGAAACGGATAATGAGCAGGATGAAGTGATAGCCCTTCGAGGCATAATCAGAAAGTTGAGTTAAGAAAATGCGGAAAAGGACCAGATAATTTCTGAGTTTCGGAGGGAAAACTCGGAGAAAATTGCCAAAATTGCTGAACTTAGAAGAAGGATTACAAAGCATCAACAATCCACAACACCTGGTTTCGAATTCGAAGGCATTTCGGCACAGTTTGATAAAGATCACCTAGAACACGAAAACATTACTTTACAGACAGAGATTGGTGGAATGCTCATAGAGAAAGACATTGTTGAAGAAAAACTAGAAGTGGTCGGAGACATCATTGATGATTTTGTGACACACGCTGTCACACAAACGTACCCGGTAATGTTTGTATATATTAGGTTATATAAAACTTTTATATATTATGTTAAAAATATTAGGTTATATATACAATTATAACTGGGTTTTTTTTTGGAAAGCAGATCAGTGACAATGTGGGTGAGACGGAGTCCAAAGCTAAAAAAGTAGATGCCGGGAGAGAGATACATGAAGATGAAAATGTGGACAAAGAAGAAGAAGAAGAAGATGGACGGTTTGAAATTGTCCAGGATGAGAATGGGCCAGAGCACATAATGGTGCCAGATGCAGATGTGGACAATACAACTGTTGAAGTATACATGAGTATACTACAAAGCGACACACCTAAAAGGAAGAAGGGGAAAACCAAAGTAAAAGTGAAATCATCGTCCCTGACTAGAGGAGTGAAGAAAACTTTCACCAGAGTGGAGAAGCGATTAGACGATTTTGTCTACGTTGATTTTAAAAAGGGGGCAAAGAAATTATCAAAACAAAAGTGGAATCCGAGTGAAGCACCGTTGATTCACTTGCTCCCGGATAAAGATGCGAACCTATTGCGTCAAATTGTTGACTGTTCTGACGCAGATCTCAAGTAAGTCAATATACTACAAAAATATAACCTCATATGGAATTTTTGAATTATATGATCTCTGCTGCTGTTTACAAAATTATATCTATGCTGACAGTTTGTTCATAGACATAATTTTCACTCACTGCCCAATCCAGACACATTATCAGATATTAACATTTTGATGATTCCTAAATGCAGTTTTAGGCTTTCATATAAACAGAAAGCTACTGCCACTATTGAATGATAATGCCAATACTGAATTCTCAAATGATTATATGATATTGGTTTTTCGTTGCATGTTGCATGTTTCCATGAAATCTCGTCAATGGCAACCTTATGCAAGTTTTTTGTTGCATTAACATTTTCTTTTTTTTGGCATATCACCTCATTTTTTTTTTTTTGCATTACATATTTTTTTTCCTCTGAGTTGATCTCAAGTAATTGATGAAATTTTTTTGGAACACGTGTGATAACAGTTGCACCGTCTGGACCAGTGATGTGACGAGAGAAGTAATACCTCTGGAAGACGTAATGAAACTCTTGCAAGGAGGGGACGTCTCAAATTAGGTATGGCAATCATATCTTATATACAACTCAAACTGGGTATTGGTCGATTCTATTGTTAACTAAATTTGGAAACTAATGCAGATGATCGACGGTCTCGCTCGTATGTTAACAATCCAGCTGGAAAAAGATAAGCTTAACCATGGTAACGTTGCATATTTTCCATGCACCATCTGAGTAAGAAACATCTGGGTAAGAAACATCTATTTTACCTTCGTAATTGCCTGCTTATTTAAGGTTATATATGATCATCTGTCTAATGTCCTTAAAACCTTTTACAATGCAACAGACTATACTGCACAACGAGAAAAGCGACATGAGAACAGTTCTGCTCGACGAAAAGCTCCATCGTGTGTTTGAAAATGTTCGGCAACATGGGACTACATATTATTGGTACTTGGTATTCCCTATGAATAGCAGCGGGGACAAACCACTAAAATTTAGTCCGTACCATTGGACCATTATTTTCTATGATGTTAGGAAAAAGAAATGGATGCATTACAATTCGTTGAAGAAGAGAGACGGCAGAGATCCAATTCTGAAAGACACTACCTTTGTGGTACACTTAATAATTTCATATATGCAAATACTCATAAATCCATTCACGAACAATATCAACACCACTAATGTTGTCCTTCCTAAATGTAGAAAAAATACGTGGAGAACTAAATGAAGGACAGGCATGATGAGCTGAAGAACAAAAGTACCGGTACAGAGATAATCTTTCAAGAACAAAATTTCGATGCTCAAATCTGCTCACCTCAAAATGCTCCACAACAAGAAAATACATCGTAAACTTCGAAACTCCATAAAACTCGTACATACAGCAGTTTGCAAAGAACTCCAATTAAACTTATCATTCTTATTGGCTTTGAAACTATGTAGGGTTGATTGTGGGGTTATCGTCTGCATGCTCATGGAACTATTGGCACACCTTGAACCAATCCCAAAAACACTGACGAAGACAGAAATTGATCAGTTTAGAGTTGGTTTAGTCTCTTGAATTTTGAACGATGAAGGTAGAAGCTGGACAATCAAGAAATTGGAAGCTAGAAGGATGGGGAAGGGGTCGCAATGACCGTTTGTGAGATGGAGAGTGATATGATGGTGAAATTGTAATATGGGGAGTAAGATGGTGTCATCGGGACAAATGTGGATTTAATTTTTTTGTAAGGATAGATGAAAGTTTTTTTTTGGAATGAGATGGTACAGAATTCTCTGATGGCTCATTTCAAACAAACTTTGACTTATACGACTGCAATCTGATATTTCCCACAGATCTGATTCAGATTTTTGACATGTTTTACTTCGTATATATGGTTATATAAAAGTTGTTGGAATTAAGATATTGTTGCTATTCTGTTTCTTGCAGCAGTTGTAATGTTCTGATTTGCTTTGCACACTACTATTTTATTGTTTTCTACTACTGTTCTATTCTGCTCCATATTGGGTATTGTCTGTCCTTTGATTGCTGCTGTTATGCGTTACATATGATGAATCCTTAGTTTAATTAGTAGTGGCTCCAACTGTGATATATCAACTGTGTAGCTCCTTCTACTGCCGTTTACTGTTTGCTACTGCAGACTACTGTTGTTATGTTCTGCTACAAGCTAATGCTGTCCAGAATTCCATCCGGTAGGAATAATGACAAACACAGTTGATCCTAATAATGGCACACACTGCCTCTGTCCAGTATTTGAAGTGTTTTGTTGCTAGTGTTATTAGAATAAACTTAATGTTATTCTGTTATCTTGTGTTGGTGTCTTTAAGACGTTTCCTTCCCTCTTACTATTTTAGGAACATTTATGGCCATTTTTTGAAATATGTCATATGTAACTAAAAAATAAAAGGATAATATATAATGTTATATAATGTTATATAAGTACATCAACGATATATACAGTGTTCCAGAAAAGCAGAATATAAAATGTTATATAACGTTATATAACATAACTTTATCAAACTGTACAGAATTGATGTGCACCTGAAAAGGAGAAGGGATAATTTTATATAATGTTAATATCTCAAACTGTGCACAACTCATGTCTACAAAACATTAAACTCTTTATTTATCCATAATCCAAAAGAAACAATTTCAATATTTAAGCATGAATAATGAAAAAAATGAAAAAAAAAAAAACAAACCCCCAGCTTTATTCTATTTCCATCCAAATCTCTCCTTTATTCTCATATTTAACCTCTTTGTATTATATATCGCTTGGCTCTTTGCATATTCTTTGATTGTGCTTTGTGGCCTTGTGGCACCTCCCACATTTATTAGGCCTGGTATATGACTCTTCACCCCTTGAACGAATGCGTTTAACTTTGGGCCTACCCGCTGGCCGCCTATTCCGTGGAGGGTTTATAACCCGGTCACCTTCCTTCGTAAAATCGGGAATGTCACTCTCTACAACCGGATATATGGGTTCTTCATATGTACGCCGATACGCATCAACAAGGTATAACGGATCCATATGGTCCACCAAATTTTCTTCCCCTCCACAAGCTTTTATAATAACCGTTGCAGCATGCCTACACATGAAACCGGTAGATTGCCAATTACCACAAGAGCAGGTCCTTTCCTCAATAGATACTACCTTTGGGATACGACAGCGTACCTCGTACAAACCAGCCTTTGACATAATGATCCTCCACGACCTTCCTTTCTTGATAAAGTGAGCTAACTTCTTATCCATCTTCGGACAAATCACTGAATTCCATTTCATCGACTTTACTCTCCTTGTAGCCATTTGCCTCATAATTTTGCGACGAAACTCATCAACTAAATAAAATACAGGCATTTCCCGAGCTTTAAGAATCCAATTATTAAACGACTCCACAGCACTAGAGCTCATCTTGCCATACCGTTGACCTTTGAAATACGCGTTACTCCAATGCTCTTTGGGGACACTCGCAATAAAGGTCCTAGCTTTATCTCCGCCAAATTGGTA
This sequence comes from Rhododendron ovatum, assembly GCA_019656835.1. Classification (NCBI taxonomy): domain Eukaryota; kingdom Viridiplantae; phylum Streptophyta; class Magnoliopsida; order Ericales; family Ericaceae; genus Rhododendron; species Rhododendron ovatum. The sequence continues at coordinate 22,421,986 of CM033801.1, read as the reverse complement.
AAAATCTTCCTCAGCAGCTTTGTAAACTGACACCGATGAAGCATATGCACATTTGTTGAACAATTCAACGAGCCTGTTCCGAAAACCTTTTCTAAACTGTCCCGGAAAGTGATCCTTCAAGTTAAACTGTATGTGATAGAGACAGTATGCATGATGACAACAGGGGAACATAATAGGAATGTTGTTGACAAGACCTGCATTACGATCAGTGATAAAGGTAATAGGCCGAGTGGACATTGTACTCTTTAGAAGGCCAAGAAACCAAGTCCAATTAGCTTCATTTTTAGCATCACAAATTGCATAAGCTACAGGGAATAGACCTGCACATGAATGATAAAATATTACATCATATGCAAACTTTTGTCATGTGTAGCTTCGCATAATAAAACATACAATGTTATATATTCAAAACTGTACAAATGAAATCTAATATATGAGGTAAAAATATAAAGAACCAACACATACATTGATTTGCATCTTTCCCTGTTGAGGCAAGGAGTGATCCTTTGAATCTACCTTTCAGATGGGTCGCATCAAGACACAGAAAAGGCCGACAGTAGTTGAACCCCTTGATACAAGCGTCAAACGACACAAACAGTCATGAAAACTCCTTAGTTACAGGATCAGATTCAAGCCTCAAAACGCTCCCCGGATTCGTAGCCCTTGCAGCTTCAAAGTATCACCGAAGCCTATCGAATGAACCTTCATAATCTCCATATAATTCCCCCCTTGCCTTTTCAACACCTAACCAAGCACTATGATAGCACAGATCAAGACCATACTTGTCTGTAAACATATCCATCATGTCGATAGGTGAAGTCTTGGGTTTTTTCTCGACAATCCCAACTATCTCATTCGCAACCAAACGGGATGACACACGCTTATGCTTATTGGTTTAGTAAGTTGAACCACAATTATGCTCATTATGACACTTTGTAATATGAAATACTCCATTGGTTCTATTTAAAATAGCATGCACGTACCATCCACACCCTACAATAACACAAACAGCTGTCACCCTAATATTGTCATTTTTCACCAAACGGTACATAAAGCCATTCTCAATCGCATATTTAGCCAGTTCCTGCCTGAACTCCTTCACACCCAAGGGAAATTCCCGTCCAACACCCTCTATCAAATGAGTCCAAGCTTCAGTCAAATACCTAGACTCAGCATGTTTAGAATACTTTTCCGCGGGGTCCATTCTATCCACATATTCTAACTCATCATCAACCACTTCATCAACATCACCCACTTCATCAACATCATCCACTTCATTAATAGTACTACCAACAATTAACCTGCTACTATGTTTATTCTCATCAACCTTCGCGTTTATGCGATCACAATTACTAAACAAGAAAAGCATGTTCTCAAAATCAGATTCATTATGAAGAGCACAATATCCATTCTCATAAGCATATGAAACAGAAAACCCACCAACAGACAGATTTTTCCACCTATTACGAATACTGCTTAAGACATCCTTCAACCTACCACCACCCGATAACCTCACCGGAAGAATCTGCAACCCATACTTACAAAAAAACATGATTGTTGAATCCATGACAACTGCACACATAATAACACACAACAAAACGTGAAAATAAAAAAACTGAAAAACGTGGTTATATATCAAAAACCATACAACGTTACAAATACAAAATATAACGTTATAATAATTTATATAACGTTATATACAGCGAAACTGAAAAGGATAATATTAACGTTATATAACGTTATATAACAACAGCAACGTTATGTACAATGTCAGATATGACTTTTATCCAGTTATAACATGCAATTCAAAAAACTGAAAACGTGGTTATATATCAACAACCATACAACGTTACGAACACAAAATATAACGTTATATAAATACAAAAACGTTATATAAAGCGAATATAAAAAGGAGAATATTAACGTTATGTAACGTTATATAACAACGTAACGTTATGTACAATGTCAGATACGACTCTTATACAGTTATAACTTGCAATTCTCATATGTATAACAACAACTTCAAATACACCAAAATCAATGTCAGAAAAGAAATCAAAAGCAACAGATCAATAGATAGATAGAGTTACTAGAGAGGGAGGGAGACGAGACTAGGGCCTGGATTTCTTGGAATGAATCGTATGGGAACAGAAAATATTCGCGATCACCGGAGAAGGAACAGAAGATCACCAACACCAGAATAAGAATCGAGATAAACGAATGAGTAATAGTAGATGATCTCAAGATCAAGCACTAGCTTTCTGATTTCACGCTCTTTCTCTCTGACTCTCTATTGTAACGTAAATAACGTGGATTCAAACGTCAGGGGATAATGGGCTAAAAATAAGGGATTTGAATGGAAGGGTAAATCAGTCAGGGATTATTTCTCTTTTAAATGAAATGGACTTTATGCCTTATCAAATACCAATTAGTGGACTTAGTGGGTTAGAAACTTGATCAATAGACCTAGTGGGTTTGAAACGTGCTATAATAGACCTTAGGCCAATTTTTTATAGAAAATTAGTCTTAGGTCCATTATGTAAACTTTATAAACTCACAAGTTCATCTATTAATTTTGTAAGGTTTCAAGTCCATTTTAGGATACCATGGAGTATAGGGTAGGTTACCCTAAAGTTTAGGCACCTTCATAAGATTTTATAGTGCACTTTTTTATTATAGGATAGAGTACCTTAGGGTTTAGACACTTTTATAGGATTTTAGGGTACACTTTCTTATTATAGGATTTTATTGGTTTAGTCACTTTCATAGGGTACCCCTAAGGTTTAGGTTGTGTGGACTTATGGTTTTACAAAACTATTAAGTGGACTTGTGGGCTTATGAAATGTGTGTAGTGAACCTACCACAAAATCTGCCTATATTCAAATAAATAAATAAATAAAGCAAGTCCAATAAAATTACAATCTAAGAAATAGCTCTATACGGGAAGAGACAAAACAAGAAGAAATTAATCACTATTATACAAGAAACTAACTAGCGTTGTGCCCGTTTAATGTACGTGACCCAAATAAATCACATTGGTGTCTTTTCGGTCATATGTATCGAACAGACACAACGCTAGTAGATCGATGAGAAAATAATTTTTTTCGATCCGTGTTCGATGCACGCTAGTTTTGTTCTCATTCTAAGCACGGGTACACATATACTCACATATATAAGTTTTTATGAATTAAACATTTAAAGTGTAATATTTATATATTTTTTCATTTAATAGAACTCAAAACTCCCATCGCCCTAAAATCTCTCTCTCTCTCTCTCTCTCTCTCTCTCTCTCTCTCTCTCTCTCTCTCTCTCTCTCTCTCTCTCAATTTTAAAAATAAGAAAAACCAAAAATCTAGAAATTTAGGGATGAGAGATTCTAGCCTTGGAAGGCAAAACACATTTGCTAATTAGTATATTGATTGATTGATTATTATCTCCTGTAAAATTTTGCATTTTCTCTCTTGATTACAAATATGATAACCCTAGTTGGTTTATAAAATAGACTTTTCATGCTAAATTAGCATTAGGTGGACTAGTTGCCCAATTTTATTAAAGCAAAAGACTTTCAAGCGTATTTTCCCAGCGCCCTTTTGGCTATTTTTTTTAGTGTCTTAATTTTGGCATTGTTTATTTTTATTATTCTCTCTTAATTTATTCTTACTAGATTCGGATCAATTTTTTCCATCACTTCATTCATCTCTATGCATGAGAGGAATCGGAAAATTATAAAACAAATCTACAAAAGTTGAAAAAAAATCACTAAAGACAACGCTAAAGACACTTAAAGATTGTCTTTTGACTACGCTAAAAGCACTAAAAGTCTATCTTGTCTCTGCGCATCATCTTGTAAGTTGTATACACTTTTTTTAAACTTTGGACTATATTTTTTTCATTCCTTTCTTTGAGACGAACTATATGTTATCAAAATTTGATCCAAATTGGGTAAAAATTAAGAAAAAGCAACTTCTAAGACAGTGCCAAAAAGACACTAAAAAGTTTGTCCAAACTCCAAAGGCCCCTTATATATTGCATGGCCTGTCTACAATAGTTCGAAAACAATTTTCGAGTACTCTGAAAATAATTTTAAAGTTATTCCCCAAATCTGAGAATAATTAGAAAATTCCGTTTGACAAAAACTAGTCCGAGGTAGTTTGTCAAATTCAAGTATTATGCATCAATTTTCGTGTTTTCTAATGTTTCCCCTTCGTAATCTTATTATTCGGGGCTAATTGCATAAAAAATTGAGATGACAGAAAAAGTGTATGTCACGTGTACAATAGCCTAACAACAATTAATAAGTACTTATTTTTGAATTACAAGTGATGTATTATCAGAGAATGACCTGTTTTGTAAAGCGATAAATAAGTACTTAAAAAATAAGAAATTTAACGGAACGGGCACTAAACTGGTTAGTATTCAAGAGAAGGAAAAAAAAAAAAAAAAACACATCAATATTTTAGAGAAAAAAAAGAAGGGAAAAAACTCAACAAACTCTATGGACCAGCCTTCACCCAATATGGAGTAATAAATATAATATATGGTCCGCTTTGCTGGATAAAGGTATGTCTGTCTGTTCACATGTACATGCATGTTTCACGTGGTCTAACGCATAATTTTAATATTTTAAAATTTCCCATTGAAAAAAAAGGGACCTTTGTACTCTGAAGATTCATTAATCTCTTATCTTATTACTAATTTAATTAATTAAAAGCGCCAAGATCTTCTGATTCTCAGTAATGTGGGATAATTACTTACACAGTGCCAAGATCTTCCACCTGTGCAAGATGATCGAGACAATTTAATTTAGGACATGTTTGATAGCAGGTTTCGTTTTAGAGAAATTGGTAATAAATAAAGTACGTTGGATTATGAATGAGATTGGTAATGACTAATGAGATTATTAATGAGGTGATGAATCCTTCTTTAGATAATGGGATTATTGTTCACATGTTTGTTTTGGCTAGGAGATAGGATTGGATTAATATTATTTCTTTCCAATTTTACCCTTACAATGAAAACACCATTTTTCATTTTCCACCAGCTGGTTGGTTGTGAGGTTTGCCATAAATTGCCCTTCGACCAAAATCCATGAACCATTTGATCATATTACATATTTTCTGCAAGATTTTTTTTTTCTTTTCACATTTCGAAGGCATGCGTACTAAGACGTTTAAGTACTGTAAAATACAAATGGAGGATAAAAAATGTAAACATCATAGTTAGGTTGAGTTTCCCTAAAAGAGCTAAATTGTTTTTTTTTTTCTTTATTCAAATTTTATCGCGTTTGTTAGTTTGTCATCAAACTTTTGTAGATTATTAATTCGTCTTGAAAAGACAAGTCGAAAAAGAAAAAAAATATGACCGAAACCCAAATTGTTTTAGAAAAAAAGCCGATTTTTTGGTATATTTCATGACTTTTTTCAAAAAATTTGAAGTTTTGGTCATAATTGATTACTTTTCACAAACCAATAATTCACAAAAATTTTACGCAAAACTACAAAGCGCAAATTTTTTTTGAAAAAACAAAAGAAGAAGAAGCCCAATTGGGTTTTTTTTTTTTTTTTTTTTGTAGAGAAATTAATAATTACTATTCATATAGGAAATGAAGTTAACACATTTTCACCATGTATACAGCCTTTCCCATTTACATGCATATCAAAACCTGCAAAATTAGCACACATTCCACATACCATACCCCCTCTTTGAAACGCTTAAAATAAAAAATACATATTGCGACAATGCAATAATAGTAATAGTAGAGTACGTTGTAAAAGAGGGCATTTGGAAAATCCAGCGAAATTTGGGGGGGGGGGTGGTGTGGGGGAACTACGAAACCTATATACTGTATTGGTTTAGCAATTATCCCATGCCTCCGGAACGGAACAAACCAAACACGAATTCATTCTTCAAACCCCTTCCGGCCGGCCACTTTAGAGTACTTTAGTAGTCCTATATATATCGATCACATGCAACCTTGAAAGCAGCTGGCTGCTATCAACCATGGCCTTATTAATTAAGGCTCACATGCACCCACCACATATATATATATATATATATATATATATATATACACACACATACTCTCGGGATCCAATGAGGGATTCCGCACGGCCTTATCGTGTGGGACTTCCCTTTCCCGATCGAATTGCAACGATCCGAGCTGTTCAAAGTGTGAAGAACGTGATTTAATGGGTACCCGTGAGAAATCGGCAAAAAAAATGATTGGAAAGGATTTGATCCGAACAGTTTTTTACTGAACCATTCAATAAAAAATTATTCGGATGAAGCCTTTCCCAATCATTTTTTTTGTTGATTCTTATGAGTATCCTTAAAATCACGTTCTGATTACTTTGAGCGGCTCGGATCGTTGCAATTCGATCCAAAAAGGGGAGTCACGCACGGTAAGACCGTGCGGGATCCCTTAGGAGATTCGGACTGTGTATGTATGTGTATATATATGTGTGTGTGTGTGTGTTGCAGCTCCAGTACTCAAGATCGATCTCACAATTCCCCCACCATACATAATATATACTTCTTGTCAATCCTAGCTAGCTAGCAACACGCGCGTTCCTACCTGCCTAGTATATATAATATTGGTGGTGCTTTGCCTATATCGAACTTACGACCTCATACACGCACATCCACATGGCCCACACACGATTTTAAAAACAATGTACATTATCTTGTTTAATTAATTATATATATATACACACACATACACACGCAGTGGCTGACCCAGGATTTACGCAAGGTGAAGGTACAAACCTTTAAAGAAAAAAAAAAAATCACGATTATGTGGAACAAAATAAAAACATCCCTCATTGAGTTAAAAATAACATCAAGAACTCTAAGCTGTTTGCAAAAAGAATTAATAGAAAGTCGAAACATCAATTAAGATTGACGATATGTTCCGATATAGGAGTAGTTTCTAGGTTAACATGTTTTTTTAAGTTCTAAACAAATATTAATTAAAACCTTCAAATTTCAAGTTGCAAAACTCAATTTGACTAGAAATTATTGGGTGGCTCAGAGGCACTGGATAATTTTTCCTTATGGAGGTGCGTGTAGGGAGAGAGAAGGGGAGAAAAAGTAAATGTCAAGTCCAATCAAATCCCTTTTTATGCGTGTGTATGAAGAGAGAGAGAGAGAGAGAGGAGCTGTTGTGTCTCGGTGCAGCAGAAAGACAGATTACCCGAAATAGGTATTACTTGGAGAGTAAAACACATTAGAGCTGGGAAAAAAAAACCACAATTGGAAAATGGCAGGTGGGAACACGTGACCCCACGTGCCTCATCTTAAGTCTGTCCCTGTATATATGGGGTGGTTTTAAAGACATCTATAAAAATATTTTAAAAAATATCTCATAATTTTCAATTAAATTTTGATGATTTGAGTCGCTGAATGTGATCAGAACTTAATTTTAAGAGTAGCCACCTCAAATCAACAAAAAAAAAAAAATTTGTTCGGAAAGGATTTGATTTGAGCGGTTTTTAGTTCAAATTTGATTAACAGTTCAATTAAAAACTGCTTAAAACAAGCAATTTTCGGTCATATTTTTTGCTAATTTCTCGCGGACACCTTTAAAATCACATTCTACATACATTGATCAGTTTGAATCATAAAAATTTGATCGAAAACTATAAAATTGAGATTTAGAATGTTTTTTTAGATGTTTTATTAAAATAAGGACCTTCTCATTGCAGTTTTTAGTCCATGTTGTCCAAATAACCAGACTATCTTCTTTTTTCTTTTTTTTATAATTTTGAAGACCGTCCAGACCAGACTATCACAGGTATTTAAATTGATACCATCGAAAGTCTTATAGGAGTAATAGCAAATGAACATGTTGGGCCAAGCATTATCCTACATGGGAGTATGGACTATTTGGTTTCTTATTCTAGGATTGGATAATGATTTACTTGAATCTAATGACTACATATAATACTAAGAAAATTAACTCTGATCAGGAGTTATTAACTCTTTCGTTCTTAATTAGATTTCAGGTCCGTAACCTTTGTCGACTTGAATGACCCCTAAGAGTGGACGAAGAGGTTGATTATTACTCCCTTCGTTCCTAAATAAGTGTTCGGCGTGCAAACCTAAACCTTACAAAAGATTCATGTTTTTTGTTAAAAAATCTAATCTTTTCACAATCTAATAGAACTCATTATTATTTGTGGAAAAAAAATTAATTTTTTTAATGAAAAAAAATATTTTTAAAGACCTAAGTTTGCACGTGAAATATTTATTTAAGGATAAAGGGAGTAAAAAATTAATCAAAATGCGTACAAAATTGCCAAAACATCCAAATATATGAAAAAAAGATTAAAAAACCCGCTAGGACAATAATGAGAACTTACCCATGTGAACTTTTAGACTCCATGTCAATGATAACTTTTGGAAAGTTCTAGAGATGATGTGCAATGTAGATGTTATACTACTCCATCAGAAAGGCTAAAAGCAAACATCATAGAGCTACTTTGCTTTTAATTTCCCAAGCTGGAATCAATTCTTTTACAGTTAGAACAACTGCAAACAATCATTGCCTAGGGTGGTTAGGCAATCAAATTTTAATTTTGTTGCAACCACAAAAACATTTACGTACAAATACACACGCATGAGCCCCACACACATGGGTCCTAAATTCTGAAAAACATTGAGACCTGGCTAGCTAGTTTTGATGATAGTAGTGTTAGATTTTATCTCATATCGCTTATTTAAGCTACAAAACTTGGTTAGTTAAATTAGAAGTTACTTCACCTATTGTCAATTGATTTTAGGTTAGAACCATCCAAGAAATATAATATGGTATCAGAGTTAGGGCTTGAGTGATCTCTCCTCACGTGGTCGAGTCTTCGTCGCTTGAGTCAAATCGCCTTGTCTCATCAATTCGTACTTTCATGTGCATCCGGGGAGGGGTGTTAGATTTTATTTTACATCGCTCACTTAAGCCACCTAAACTTGTTTAGTTAAATTAGAGGCAATTTCACCTATTACTAATTGATTTGGGTATATAAACTTGGAAAGCCCTCGATCTTGATGCTAATTAAGAAGTCTATATGTCACTACATGTAACTACTTCTTTCATTTACTATTTGTTTTGCTTAATAATTTTTTGAGTTAAACGTATAGAGTGATTTCATGTACATCTTCAATTGGCCCGGTAACCCATTGAATAATTATTTTTTCTGCTAGTCATATGCCTCTGCCATATATTACAGTTTATTTTTCAGTTAAAGTTCATGATATCAATCCGGCCGGTTTCACAGGTTTGATAGCATACGCACAACAGTTGTGCAAAACTCTTTTCACAAGTACCGATCGCCACCCGTCTATTGTTGTAATGGACATTCCAGATTCGTTGAGAAAATAAATAAACTATTCGCACGGATAGTTTACTTTTAAAATCTAGATAGTCCAAATACATCTAGACAACCGGAATTTGTTATACAACACACGCAACGTTGTAGCATTTTTGAAATTCAAATTATGGGGACACAGTACTCCTCATTTGAACTAAGATTAGATGAGATATAATACAAAGTACGTACGTAGGGAAAAATTACTAGCTAGTAATTATTTAGCTTAAAGGAAAATTAATAAACAAGGCAATGTTTCTTTTGTCCGTGCACTGGCCGTGGTTTACTGCTTTAATTTTATAAGTTCCTAATTCAAATTTGTCGTGGTTAATTAAAATGTTACTAATACAATATTCATAATCCACCATACGAAGGTGAAATGTATATTTGTTCGCCTCATATAAGAACGCTTAATTTCACTAATTAGCTTTCACACATCATTCCCATATCGAGAAGGTTAAATGATACAGAGAAAGTAAAAAGCACAAGGCCATCGGCGGAGCTACACATTGCTGGGATAAAGTGTTGCGAAATAGGTAAAATAAAAGGGCGGTGATGGAAATAATGTCATTGAATTTGAATATAAGTGCAATCATTACATCCCTCCTTAAAAAGTTGAAGCTCTTGAAAAGGACCAAAATAAGAAACGGGTGGAGTATTTTTTATTTTATTTTATCTGCGGATGGAGTATGTCATTAACTTGTTACCATAAGTAAGAGAAGGGGAGGTTGTAGCTATTAGCTACAAGTCGAAGCTGTGGCTATTGAATGGAAGATTGGGTGATTGGATTTTCTCCTTAAACTCTGGGACCTGCACTCTTTAGCAATGCTTTCTGGAGAGTTGGAGGACCACACGCGATCACACCAACATCAACATGGCCCCATCGCTCTGCTATCGATCCAAATATTTCTGCAGCAAGGAATAGGATTAAGAACATTAGAGAGTTCATAAAACAAATCTTTATTTCCTTCACGAAAAAAGGAGGTTTTTCAGTGGTAATTTAAGCTTATATCAACAAAAAAAAAAAAATCAAGGATGTACAATGAAGCTCGATACACATGCCCAAGGGACAAGCAAGATGATATTAGAGCAAAACATCGAAATGTTCCTGCAGCAAAATTCAGAATAATAAAAGCTTATCCTTATTCTCTTCTGGAAAATGAGGGTTTTTGGGGGGTAATTTAAGCAAACATTAACCACTTATCGAGCACTACAATGAGGCTCGATACATGCCATTACTTATCAAGGATATAAAATGTGGCTCGATACATGCCCGAGGGGCAAACAAGATGATGGTAGGGCAAAAGCCATCCAAAATAGAGAGCTCCTTGAACGCCTAGCCGGAAAAAAAAAAAAAAAAAAAGGGAAAAGGAAAAAGGAAAAACAGCTACTCTCATTACCAGCTGAAATTGCAAGCAAATATGAGGATGTGTTTCGAACTTGGGCAAAGGAAGAGCTGGGTTCAAAGCAAAACAATACAAAACACTTTTTGTCTCATAAACATGTCAAAAATAACCAAAGCTAAGTACTATCTAGACTGATTCAAGCATTATTATGTAACCAAAGTTTACAGTTCGTATTTATCTATTTCACTTATATAACATGTTTTGACGAAATACCTTTGAAGTCTGGTCTGCATCCATACCGAACAATATTTGAAGTAGCACCACAACACTCACTCGACTCCTTTTGTTCCCTTGGTTGATTATTCTGCATGATGCCACTATTTTGCCTGTCATCTTCACCTAGTTCTTTTGCTGAAGTTTTGTTTCCCACATTGCCATAGACCAACCACACCACCACCAAAGATAATTGGACTCCCAACCATACAAGCAACAAATAGAAGCCCCTTTTGCCACCAAGCAGTTATGTCAAAAGCATCTATGTAAAAGATTTGTACCAAACCAACAGAAAGAACGAGTCCGATTGTAGACACAATGACATAAAGTCCAGACCAGGCAATACTTCCAGTGCCAACCAAAACAGAAATGCCATACCGGTTGCGGATAGGAACTCCGAAAGAGCTCACAGATTCACTAATTTTTCCCTCCTCCTGCAGTTGAGAACGTTAGATACTAGAAAATAAATAAGCTGAAATAAGATTAGGAATCGGAGTGGTATACCTAAGGAAGGAAAAGACAAGTTGGTTTACCAGCCGAGGTTCTGATTCTCGAGTGACGTAAGTTTGAATTTCAAGATTGAGGGTATCAGAGAAAACTGGACAGATTGATTCCATGTCAAGGCTATAAAGAAGAGGAAGCTCATCCGAGGTTTTCAGAGCCCAAACTACCAAAACATTTCTTGGGAGACATGGTTTCTTATCATTAATACGGTGGAGAATATCACTCAAGATAGCCAGGAATGGTGATATCCCAATTCCTCCAGCGACTAAGATAAGGTTTTCATACCTTAAAACAAAGACACACACATGAGAAAAACCAGTCAAGTCCAAGACCCAAAGTACGAAAACAAGAACAATTGAACATCTAGCGTATGTCTAGTCAAGTTGGAAGATAAGTAGGAAATTTTTTCCATGGATCCTGTCCTGCTCTTCTGCTTTAACTGTCTGCACAACTTTGCCAACTCTACATTTGGTCCAATGACAAACTTCAAGAAGTTGTAAATTTGAAAAGAAACTTGAGTTTGAAGATTAAATGTTGGTTTGGGAGTGGGAACAAACATGGCTAACTTCGGATAACCTACCTAGTTATCATTTAAGCTCTAGTGAGGAGCCAAACAAAGTGCAGCATCAAAAGAGGCTATTGCGAATACTGAATAATGTTAACATGACCTCCCTGCTTCATCATAATAAGCATTTGAGATGCATATAAGCAAGTTCAAATACAAGAATACGTACGTTAAGTGGTAGGGGAATTCATGCCCATACGGTCCCTCTACAGAAACAGTTATGTTTGCATGATGAGACTGTAACGGTACCATTGTACTGTCCTCCTTGGGACCATTTAAGATTTTCCCCTTAGCTTTCCGTCCATTCGCCAAGATTCTTAATGAGAATTGACATATGGTACTTTCCGTCCAAAGGACTCGATGAGACGCTGAAAGGATGCCATTGCAGCAGGATAATTCCCGAACTTGAATAAAAATAAAACTGAGGGCATTGTATTGCAGATCTACATTATCAACCACCAAATAGTGAGAACTGGATAGAAAAGAACAAAATAAATGCTCGGTTGCTCTACAGAATCAGCTTTAAGAGTTCTTGTTTTTTAAAACACAAACACCCATCATGATCATATTATTTTTATCCCATAGCAAAATTGTTTCCCAGAATTGCGAACAGATGTTTGTTTTTTCTTTACAATACGTTATGTTCCAAAAAATACAAATAACTTTAAACAAGTTGGAAAATCCTTTTCTGAAAAGTGTTTTGGAAAACTGAATTTGAAAACAGAACCAAAAAAGATATTGCAAGAGCTCTTATTACTTGCGGGTTTTGAAACGACCAGTTCCACTGTTCCACAGGGACTGCAACTGGCTGATATTACGTTGACAGTCCTTCGTGATTGACAGAATCTAAGAAACCGATCAAGTATGAACAGAAATATTCCTCCAGCAGCTACACTGAAAATGAAATCACCAACGTGCATCGCCAAGAAAACAACAACACAATGTATAGTTGATGTGTATAGAAGAATAACTCGAAGTTTTGTCTCCTCATTGGCGGAAGTGAAGTCACCCACATGAATAGACCAGCTGCAAGGCTGATGACTCCGGCAAGGTTCGCCACACCAATGGTTTTCCACTCCAATATCTGGGCGAACCAATTAAGCAAGGCTTAGCATCTCCCTCCATCTCCCTGTTTCTCTTTCATGCTTTCTAGTACATCAATGGTGTTCATTGAATGGAGGAAAGGAGACCAATTATAAGAGGAAACAATACAATGAGAGGATTTGGGTTAAAGCATTTTACATTTTGTATCACCAGCAAGCTACTCGAAGATTTGGATTTGGGTTAAAGCATTTTACATTTTGTATCACCAGCAAGCTTACATTTTCTGTTTGTTGAATAGCTTGATCTTTACTGTTGGTCACTTTCCTATTACCTTAAGCTTTGGGGCAATTGGTGACTTACCATGTAAGAGCTCTGGCTTCTAGGAGGTCTTGGATGCAACTCTCTCCATTTTCATTTATTTTTTTCCCACTTGTATTCAACTTCTCCCCTTAGCATTATGCTTATACTTTTGGAAAACTTGGTGACTTATTTACTTTACATTGTATTGTGTTTCCATAGTCAAGGAAGTTTTTTTTTTTTTTTTTTGGCGGGGGGGGGGGGGGGGGGGGGTGTGGTAAATCAGTAAATGTCAAGACAGTTTATTTATTGGGATTTGAATCGTTCCTCTTCTTATGCTTTCAAATTTCTCCACCCGTTTTGATAGATGTGGGTATGAGTATTGGAATTTCAACGTCACTGGAGGGGGAGGAAGAGAGCTCGAGGCAGTCTGAGATGACGGAGGATAGGACAATTGGATTGAAGTAGTCTTAGTACAACTGCACCTCCCTTGTTATAGGAGGTTGGAGTAGAGAACCAGAGAGTAGCCTTTGTATAATTGGACCCATTGCCGGCTTTGGGCTAAGGCCCAAGAGGCGTGGGCCTTAAGCCCCCAAAAATTGTCAAAAAATTAATAGGGCCCCCACTTATTTTGTAAGCCTAGTAAATATGTGTTATTTTAGGGCCCAATTTTATACCTATAGACATTTTATACTTAAGGCCCAATGGCCCGGAAAAATTGAATACGGAACGCAAGAAAAAAACAAAAAGGAGGAATAGAAGGTCATGGGATTGCCAAAGATCTTTGGGGCCCTTCAAAATTATTCAGAGTGGTGCGTACACGAAACCAATTGAAGTTCTCAATTTTTGAAACAGATGGAGGGTTGTTTTCCAAATGCATGGGTTGCTTATAGAATCCTATTGACTATATACGTTACATTGCGTCTGGAGAGAGAAGCTTTTCAAGGTTGAAATTGATCAAGTCTTATCTTTGCTCACTATGTCACAAGACAGGTTTAATGGACTGGCCATCCTAATCGAGAATGAAACGGCGGAGGAGATTGGTTGTGAGGGCATAATTAGTACTTTTGCAACTAAAACCGCAAGAAGAGTGATGTTTAAGTAAAGATAATGATGTTTTTGAAATAGTATACCACCTTGAATACATGTATTTCATTTATCAACTTTTATTTGATTATTGTTTACAATTATTAAGGGTCTCACTTTTGAAGATCGTCTTAGACCTTCAAAATCTCAGAGCCGGCCCTGATTGGACCTCCCTTATAAAAGGAGGGTTGCAGGAGGGGCCCAGCTCATCTGAGGACAGGTGGCCCCTCCTCGTTGCCTCAGCAGATGGGAGGTGATAAAACCTCCTCTGCAAGTCCTAGAGTCAGACTTGAGCTACCTGAGCTTGTGAGAAGTCATTCCACGGAGATGTCAGGTGGTTGGTTTGATATAGGCACCTGATTACTCATTAGGAGGTGATGCCGAGGCAGGGCATCCAGATGCAGAGGTAGGTTTGGTTGGACATGAGAATTGCCGGGGGTACGGTATGGAGTTGCTAAGGGACGTATCATGTTGTGAAGTTCTAACGGATACCCACTAGACTAGCGACTTAGTGTGGTTATCGGTGTAAATGACAGCAAGGAATCGTCAGTTGGACCCTAGAACTGTAGGCAAAACACACCCAAAATTTCCCAGAAAAACTATTTTTCTTATTTCAATTGTCTCCCAACCAGGAGTTTTACATCCACTACTAATTATATCATCAATGTGTTGTCCATGATTCCTCTAGTTTTCTAAAAGGAAGTCACATAACAAATTTAATTCTATCACCTGTAATTTGCATATTCAAATTCTTTTCACTAACCCTATCATTTTACTCTACACAACCTTAGCCTACTAATTTCCACTCAAAGGAACTGTCAAACCTTCACTGTGTACAAATGTCTGAGTGGTTCAGCAAATGAAGAAACAAGTATGTAAGTTGTGAAAGACAAATATAAGTACTTGTGCAATGTGTGCATGCATGCATGTATCAGGATGCTTAAACGAAAGCAAAAAGTATCGTGGAAACTCACTTCATTTAGGAGTTCGCCTTGCAATGCCCATGCTATTATGTATAAATAGCCCATGGAGTGTAAAAAGTAGCATAGTGAGATGTCCCAACCATACATGATATCTAGTTGCAAGCTCAAAAGGGATATCTACGAGACGGAGAAGAACCGATCCCCTTGCAACTGGGAGAAACAAAAATACCAAGCAAAATAACCCAATCATACCAAGGCGAAGTCCCGTCAGCTCCAGCACCAAATAACTGAAAAACAAGCGTCGGCTGTAATTTAGTCGATCAAAACCAATCTTTACACACTGAAAGACAAATCTATATGTCATCTTTTTCTGTGCCTTTTCAAGTCACATCTCACTTTGATATCCATGGTTGGTTCTTTGTTTGGAAACAATTGTCAAGATAATAGTGAAGTCAAATAATATCATGCCACATAATCAGGTGAAATCAAATGCTGAAAATCACGGTGATATATGGAAAGCCTACCATACTGAAAACATTAAAATGGCACCCTTAAGTGGCTATTAAATCTGAAATAGATGGGAGAGGACAACCATCCAAGATTTGGACATATGATTTCTCTTATAGTAAGAACTACCAAATCTTAGTATTCTCAGTCATAGGTGCTATCTTATAGGAAAGAACAAACAAAGCATAATGTGAATCTAGCGTATGAAACCAATCTATCGGATTTCTAACTTTCGACAGCTGCCAAACGTTTCTTCAAATGCCTATTGCAATTTCTTAAGGGACAAAAGGTACCATTAATGCAACAAAATCATTTCCTCATGCCATGGTATCATTTCCTCATTCTGGTATGTTTTTCCTTAAGATATTTCAATATGCAGTAAACTCTACCAAATTGGAAGTGAAAAATTTAGTCCAAGGACTCTGGGCTTGTTTGTTCGTGGGAATAGGTCATAGGGATAGGATTAGTCATTCCAAGCAAAGGCTAGTCACACATATGCTGCTCTTTTTTTATTCTGTAGAATGGATTAACTACACAGTCAGGACTAACAACCCCTCATACTCATGTATGGAGACCCAAATGTAGTATACACAGGATACGGCAAATCCAGTCATCTATTCAGCAAATACCTAAACATAGGATAACTAATCCCTGCACAAATAGTCCCCGGATAACTAATCCCTGCACAAATAGTCCCCGGAATATTAATTGATCCCCTAATGAAACAAACAAGCCGTGTGAGAACAGGAATGAATTTTGGGAAAGGAAATGGATTATCAAACTCGTTATCCATCTGATTGGATCCATGAATGAGCAGCACAAAGCATAAAAGAACTCCCACTGTTGACATGTACCCCCATTGACTAGTTGTCTAGCTTGAGCCTATAGATGTGATCTTTCCAAAGCATACAATAAGACAGACTGAGGCTCCATTGGGTGCAAGCAAAAGGTTGATGAAAGAAAAAGGAAAGGTAGATTAGGAGACTGTTTTGAACTTCATTTGGCTGCACTTAAATATGCTTTGAATATTTTCAAAAGAAGGTTTAGGAATAAACATTGAGAGTAAAAGTATTTCTAGTTCTCACTTTGAATATTCTTTTTCTCCATTTCGAAAGACGTTAACTAAAATTATTGACATTGCTGTTCTACTGATGCTTCCTCTTACTGAGCATAATTCGCCTTTTACCAGATCTCTTCATGGTTATTTTAGAACTTGAACTCCAGCTTATTTCCACAAATCATGTACACCAAGGAAGTGGTAAACCCCAATGTCAATTTGTGAAATCCTAAAACATTCTCAATTCGGAATATTTCAGAGTCAACTTGGGAAAGTTTTCAGTTATGCAGAAGTAAATTTGGACGCGAAAGGTATGGAATTAGATTTTACGTTAGGAAATGCTTGCTGGTGAAAAAAGAGAGCGTAAAAGAAACAGGTCATTATACGTTAGGAAGTGGTAACCGAAGTGAGGGGATCCAACAACCAATTAAATAAGCACAAACACGACCAATCCCCCATATTAGCACCCGACACACATTGGACAAAGACACAATACGGGAACGTTCTAATACGTTCAACTATGTGTCTGATTTTTCCTAGGTAGTTTCTAATCGGTATGCTGAGGACATGTTAGGACACAATGGGGACAAGCTGAAGACATGTTAGGCAATAATTAAAAAAAGTTAGCAAGGCCAAATTGCCATGAATACTTGGCTCTTGAATACTTTATTTAGTTACTGATGTTTACACATCTTCATAAGGCTAATATTATTTTGCATTCTTACTAGTCAGTTGAAATAAGCAAATTTTTTGTTTCTATACTTAATACTCTTAAAAATTTTATTCATCAGGCTAATAAATAAATAATTAAAACCTAAAAGCTCTATTTCTTAACCCTAAATGCCGCTAAAACAGGAGATATCTTATCTTTCTCTCTCCAAACTCGTTAGTAGGCAAGAGAAAATCTCACACAAGCAAGAACTCGGTTTCTGCATCAACACAAAAATCAAGCCAAACTCAACAGAAGATTCGTAAGCAATCAATTGAATGGAACTGTACCATTGCTCTTGAAAAGTCAACTGAAACTCGGATAGGACTTTGAAGTTCACAAGAGTGTATGCATAAACAGCCCAGATGACATATATTGAAAAGACGAGAATTCCAATCAACTCTGCAGCAGAAACAACTCCAAAGGGTCCATTGACAAGAACTGGGAATGTCCACAACTGGAACCGTGGACGTTTTGACGACTTCATCCTGCAGTTTCTACTACCAAATTACTCTTTCTAACGCTTAGTCAAGCTTAATGAACAACAAAATGGCATATGGATTCGCTTCCCTAATAATACTAGATAACGGGACATTAAAAGTACTTCTCATACTACAGAATCACTCACACTTGGAATTCCTCGTCCCCAGATATGAGAAGATTGCTATAGCCAGAAATGCGATGACAAGAATTGGGGCACTGAATGCCAAAAACATACTTCCTGCAATTTTGCCAAATCAAACTTTAAGATCAGTAAACAGTCCGTGAAATTCTGCATTGACATTTAGGCTCCGTTTGGTAAAGTGGGTATTTCAAATATAAAATCCCATATCTAATTTCACCAAAAATACAACAGATTGAGCTATGGATGACTTGCATGAAAAAGTCATTACCAATCCATAATTGTAGCCCTCCAAACTCAAAAGTCAAAACCAATATACAAATTATCACATGTATATTTGATCCTTTTTTTTTTTTTTTTTTTACATATAGGCAAAATTAATTGCATTCATCCCGTATATTTGATCTATTCTTAAATAAACGTTTTATTTTTGGGTAACTTAAATTCATTAAAGCACAAAAAAAAAACCACCAAAGGGCATAGCCCTTACAAGAACAATCCAGCCAGGGCCTTTGCTAGCTGCCATTAGCAGTTTCTCAATTAGCATTGTCAACCATTTTCATACAAAATCTCAGGAGGCCTTTGTCTTTGGTTCGACTCCCAACCACGTGCTATTAACATATGTACACCATACTAGACCTTACTCTTAATAAATAACCTAGAACTAGAACCAACCTTTAGACTCCTTGTGCTCAACTTAATAGATACATGGGCAAAATACGGATTACCTCCCTGAGGTTTGGCCCTTTGGTAGATGGCCCCTGTGTTTTACTAATAATCAGTTTGCCTCCCTACGGTTTTGAAGTTTTGAAGTAAAGTGCAACTCCTAACTCTGTTAACGGCATAAGTAAAATGACCATGCTACCCTTTCTTAAATGAAAGGTCTTTACTCTACTTAGCATCTCCCAACAGCCTCCTATTTTCTTCGCAGACACACACACACGTAGTACATATACTCGGAATAACTCGCCGGAGTAAAGAAAACAAAACCTCGCTGAAATAAAGAAACCAACACCGAACAAAGTGGAATTTTTTTTTTATCCGAACAAACAAAGTGAAGTTGGAAACCCACAAATCTGATCCTTGTTCACGATCAGCCCGACAAATCCCACAAATCTGATTCCTCTTTGTTGACTCTCTGGGATTATAATGGGGCCCATGTTGCTCAAAACAGTCATAACATGGAACACACTGGATCCAATTGAGATAACGGTAGCACTTTAATTCGAAATCAAAGAAAGGCGAACTAATCATTAGTAAAACATGTGGTGATTATATGCTAAAGGGCCAAATCATAGAGAGGAAATCCGTATTTTACCGTAGATACATTGAACAAGACTAATTGACGGCACGAAAAATCTCAATGACTCTTCGATCGAACACTAAAAATTGTGACTGGAAATTAAATAGATAAAACTAAAACTTAAAAGACATAATTAGAAGAATCTGAAAAAATGCCCCCTCATTTCTAGCAGCTTCATTATGCTCCTGGCATCAAATAGCTGCCGTTTGCATTCTCTCATTAAACATTCTTGACACTTTTTCATACCAAATCTCAGCAGGCCTTTTTCTTCGGTTCGACTCCCACCCATTTGCTATCAATTCATGTGTTCCTCTGTTGGGTCATTTTATACCAACTTATCTCGTATCGTTCATCTAAGTCATCCATGCTTGTTTAATAAATTTTAGAGGTCACTCCACTTATTATCAATTGATTTTAGATTGGAATCCTCCAAGAAATTTATATGGTATCAGAGTTAGGTCATGGATCACCTCACCTCATGTGGTCGAGTCTCTATAGCCCGAGTCAAATCTTGTCATCTCCTCAATTAGTATCTCCACGTGCATCGGGTTGTACATGAGGGGAGTGTTAAATTTTATCTCACATTGCTCATTTAAGCCCACTCATACTTGGTTAATATATTCTAGATAGAAATGTCAACCATGCTTCGTGTCGTGCTGTACCCATATCAGCACATCTCCAACTGAGTTTCGTCTAAGAGAAAAAAATTCTGAAAAGTGTAAAATATTTATCAACACAAAAATTGTAGAATGTTATGTTACAGTATAAAATAAAAAATTAATATTTTATTTTTTATTAATATTAGTATTTGGTGTGCTATGTCCTTTCGCGCCCGTACCCATCTAGAACCGTGCCATGTCACATTTAAATGTGTCGTGCCCGTCTAAAATCGTGACATGCGGTGCCGTGCTAGCCTGACCTGTTTTACACCTCTAATTCTAGAGGTTACCCTACCTATCGCCAATTGATTTAAGTTGAAACTCTCTAAGAAATTTAACATTTCTGTGAAATCAACATATATTATATGAAGCCTTAATTAAAGTAAAAAGGAAGAAGTTCACCTTTAATCCCAAAACAACTTCCATCGGTGAGCTCAAGATATTTCTCAAACCAGGCATCGACAAACTCAGATGGGTAAAGGAAGATGAAAGTAGCCCAGGAAATGAAGATTACCCATATTGTGTACTTGAGAATTATTTTCATGGATGATGCAAATATGGCTTTGCTCTTGCCATTGCCTTGGCTCGAAACAAGAGGTTCTGTTGCAGAGAGTTCATCCATTGAAGGTTTCAAGAAAGACAAGAATGGAAAGGGAGAATCTTGGTCTAGTTTAAAAGAAGGCCAATTATTTATAGAAAGATATTCCAAGAAACACCAAACACATCACAATCAGGACTACCCTTCCGTACCATTTTGTTGCTGTTGTTGTTTTTTTTTTTTTAATTTTTAATTTTTTATATTCGTGTAATTTTCAATCCCTTATATTTTTTAATATAAATTTTAAAAATAATATGTAATATGAATTTTACTTAATAGTTATCGATTAATTCTAAAACATAAAAATTTTAAAATTATAAAAAATATTATAAATTAAAAGATATAAATATTTAAAGAACGACACAAACAATAAAAATAGAACAGCAAAATGGGACGAGTAATAAAGTAATACAAAATCAATCAAGGAATTTTCGAAGAAAATGAAGTCACAGTAGGCTGTCCTTAAAACTCACAGTCTTATCTGAAATTGGGTCCCAGAACCCAATAAAAAGTTTTGTTGCTTCCTTAGGCAGGCTTTAACCTTCGCATGGCTGCATATATCATATGAGCACTGCCATTTGTACCGACGATCATGAGAGATCTACTATGGATTTTACACGAAAAATTTGAGCCGTTCAATAATTTTAAAACAAAAACTTGAGTAGGCTTATGGAAAAATCAGCTCAATTTAATATGTATAGGTTCTCGATTCAAGCTTTCCATTTGTCATCCAATCTAATCATTTTTGCCGATTTTAAAAAAATAGAAAGATTGGATCGAGCACCTATACATATCGGATTGAACTGATTTGAGCCGATTTCCCGCGATGTCCACTTGGTTTTTTTTTAAATTATTGAACGGCTGAGATTTTCTGTGTTGGACTTGTAGAGGGCCCCGTGTGGCTGTCAATACCCCGTCAGTATGCGGACCATTGGTTCCTTTAGCTTTTCTCTATATCATACTCCGAGGACTACTAGTGGTAGAGACAAGTTTTACACCGACGAGTATTGGCGGCCCCGCGAGGCCCATTATGGGTCTCACATGAATGATTCGAACTGTTCAATAATTTAACAAAAAAACGGGTGAGCTTATGAGAAATCAACTCAATCCGATAAGTGTAGGTGGTCGATTTAATCTTCCATTTTTTTAATTTAGATTTTGGGATTCTGAAATCTAGATGAAAAAATGAAAAATTGGATCGAGTACCTACACATATCGGATTGAATGATTTCTCACAGGCTCACTCGGTTTTTTTGTTTAAATTATTGAATAACTCAGATCATTCATATGAGACTCGTAGTTGGCCCCACGTATTTGTCAGTACCCCATTGGTATAAAACTCGTTTTTACTCTTATCATTTTTGCATCATGTGACGTCTGCAGTTGATTAAAATATCTCGAAAGTGGCAAAACTCACCAATTCCTCAACTACTATCAATTTGGGGAAATTGGTGTTCAGTGGCCATTTGGGCAAATTATTCCCAAGTCATGGACTAGTTTTTCGTAATTGCCTCTTCATGGGAAGGAAAACAATAATTCCCAAGACATGGTGTTGAAGACAAAAGTATCCCTTTTGTCTTGAACTTAGAGGGCGACTTAGATTCTTACATGGGCCAACTTAGGTTCATACATGGGGTAACTTAGGGGGCGACTTAAGGTTCATACACATGGCAACTTATGTTCATATACGGGACAACTTAGGTTCATATATGGGACAACTTAAGTTATACACAGGTCAACTTAAGGGCAATTTAAGGTTCATATACGGGGCAACTTAAGTTTAAACACAGGACAACTTAGGTTATACACAGGGCAACTTAGGGGCAACTCAGTCGCTGAATGAATTCTTCTGGGCCCACATCCACAATCGAACTCCTTGTGGCTGGTGATCCAGACGGCGGCGTTCACTTTCTTGTCTTTGCCATCAACTGATATCTCCCAATCCTGCAAATCGTTCAAAAATCCTTGGAAATCCTGGTGGAAGGATGAAACAATCCCAAAAAAAATTGCATCATGCCAAAAAAAGAAAGAAAAGAGAGTGGGATAACAAATTCCACTTCTGATTGATCAAAAGCTTTTTAGTTTCAATATAGGGTCACCCATGGAAGACTGAATTGACGAGGAAGGCAACAAGCAGAGAGAAAGAGGGAGAGGGTACCACAGCTTGATCGCGATCGTGCTTGTTTGAAGCCCTAGCCATTGAAGTTGGAAAAGCGGGGGGGGGGGGGGGGGGGGGGGGGGGGGGGGGGAGAGAGAGAGAGAGAGAGAGAGAGAGAGAGAGAGGAGGAGGAGAAGAAGAAGAAGAAGAAGCAGCTTCGTAGCTTTGTTGGCTGCGTAATTGGGAAAGGGGAGAAAGTAGTAACTGGTTTTTAGGGTTTCAAATGTGTGTGGGTATATTAGTCTTTTTACATGGCCCATTCCATGTACTAAGAATTATTTTTATCCTTTTCATATTTAGTTGAATTCTATGAAAACTAGTCCATGACTTGGGGATAATTTGCCCCAAGGGCCACTGAACACCAATTTCCCCGTTCAATTGTCAATTCCAGTGTTCAAAACATTTATAAGCCACCCTAAGGAGTTGGGCTTCTTCGACTCAGAGTTTGCTCTCTTTTAATGTTTCAAGTTTGAGATTTCTTAGGTGCTGTAAAAAATTTTTGAGGCCAATCCACGTAAAGCATTTACTCGGGCTTCAAGTGGGGCCTCCACTAGTGGACGGTGGTTGATGATTTCTAGAATTAATTGAGGTATGTGTAAACTGACTTGAATACCTTATTACAGATTTATCAGTCGTACTTTAAGGGGTCAGTAGACTCCGTACATGGACAAACTATGGCGTTGTAGAATAGAAATTGCAATAAGATATATATATATATATATACACACACACACACACACACACACAAAGATTCTTGTAAGGGAGTCCTTACTTAGCTTAAGTAAGGACTTCACATTTTCAGATCAAATTTCGATAATCCGAGCCATTCAATGTGTTCAAAATGTAATATTGAGGATCTCCTCAAGAAATCATCTATAAATATGACCGGAAAGTGCTTGATTCAAACAATTTTTCATAAAGTCTGCATATAATTGTTTTTATGACAAACTGTTCGGATCAAGCACTTTCTAGTCATATTTTTAGCAAATTTCTTGTCATTTTTAGCTGATTTCTAGCGAGAACCCTTAAAATCACGTTTTAAACATATTGAACGGTTTGGATCATTGAAATTTTGATCGGGAAATGTGAAGTCCTTGCTTAATCTAAGTAATCATCAATGATTTAAAGCGGATAGATAAAAAAAAAATTCTTTTTTCTTATGAGATTAATAAAAAAGACTGATCTAAGGGAAGATTTAAGTCCTTGTTATTCTCTTCCAATTTTGATTTTATGAATTCAATGAAAAATAGGGGCTTTCCTATCTATCAAATAGACTGAACGAATGTCACTCTTATAGATAAAAATCCTATGGTAAATATTTAAATTTAAAAATTTAAGAGATCAAAATTTTTTCACAAAGAAAAAGAATTGCAACACAAATTGAGCAAAAAGGACTCCCTTACAAGAATCAGAACCTCTTAAGTTCAGGACTCTCAGGACCTCCCTTTCCCAATCGAATTTCGATGATTTGAATCACTCAATTTGTTCAGAACTTGATTTTAGGGGAACTCACCAGAAATTGGCAAAAAAAATGACCGGAAAGGGCTTGAGTTGAGCAATTTTTTATTAAACCGTTCAATAAAAAGCTGTTGGGATGAAGCCCTTCTTGGTCATTTTTTTTGCCAATTTCCCGCGAGTACCCTTAAAATCATGTTCTGATCACATTGAGCGGCTCGAATCATCGAAATTTGATCGGAAAAAGAGAGGTCCTGACCATAAGAGGTCTTGACTTGAACCGGTATATATATATATATATATATATATATATATATATATATGCCCTCGCTGTAGTGTAATGCAGCAAAATGACGTAATTTGTAAGCATTTAAATCTGTTTGGAGCTAAATAAGGATTTCATTTTAACTATCTAAGCCCATCTAAATCCAATCTTATTAAACCATGGCAGTTGGCCAGTGGTTATTAAAAGTAGCACTGAGTACTGCTGTGAGGTTGCGGGTTCAAATTATACGGAAAGGAATTTGATGTCCATTATGATTGGTTGAGATGAGGTTAGGTTAGGATAAAGGAGCAAACTTCACTTACACCCCATGTGATTTGGTTTATGTATGGATGGACTCTCTTAAGGCTTAATTGCAAGAACACCTCCTAAACTATCGCGTTTTGGCAAGTTCACCCTCTTAAGTTTAAATTTGAGCAACTTCACCCCTCTAACTACCAAATT
Source organism: Rhododendron ovatum (assembly GCA_019656835.1). Classification (NCBI taxonomy): domain Eukaryota; kingdom Viridiplantae; phylum Streptophyta; class Magnoliopsida; order Ericales; family Ericaceae; genus Rhododendron; species Rhododendron ovatum. The sequence goes on along the minus strand of CM033801.1, from coordinate 22,396,794 downwards.
CGAGCAACTTCACCCCCTTCTCCATTTTCCGTCCACCTCTGTTATAAATTTGGATGGAAAGTTTCAAAATTGGATGGAAAATAAATTCAATGTACAAAAATGCCCTTCTTCACCCTTTTTAAACAACTCACACACACTAGATAACTCTCTCTCTCTCTCTCTCTCTCTCTCTCTCTCTCTCTCCTCTCTCTCCTTTCCTCTCCTCCGCAGTTCTTCTTTTCTGTAACAGCAAAAAACTCTAAACCCTAAAACCCTCCTCCTACCCTAACCTAGAATTTCCCCCTCTCACCTCTCACACCACCAGGATGACCTCCAGTCACTACTTGGAGGAGATCTCAACAACCTCGTCCTCCTCCTCCCTCCGTGGTGGTGGTGAGATTGTAGAGAGAAAGGAGAGGGATTCGAAATTACCTTGTTCAAAGAGAGGAAATTTTTTTTGGCCTGAACTTAAGAAACCCAGTGGAGATTTGCAATTGAATCACGGAAAGGAAGCTTGAATCTCGAAATTCCTAGCTTAATTGTGGTGGGTCTGGGTTTATGGAGGATTGGAGAGAGAGAGAGAGAAAGAGAGAGAGAGAGAGAGAGAGAGATGTTTGGAAAATTTTAGGGCTCTGATCGTGGTCGTAGGATGAGAAGGAAGAGTGGGGACTTGTTTTTTTTATAGTGGGGCGGGAGAGAGAATATTAGACCTGGAAAAAATTAAATTTTTTCCACATTTGGTACTGGTACCAAATTTTAGGTGGTACTGGTACCGAATTTTCTGTCCAAATTAATCTTCTTTGGTACCAGTACCAAGTTTACAGGTACCATCTGGGGCAAAAACTAAGTTCCAAACTTATTTTTTTTTTCAAAAGGGTACAAATGTAATTTTGTTCGTCTCCGTCATTTTTTTAAACAAAAAATGGGGGAGGGGGTGAAGTTGCTCGAATTTGGTAGTTAGGGGGGTGAAGTTGCTCAAATTTAAACTTAAGGGGGTGAACTTGCCAAAACGTGATAGTTAGGGGGTGTTCTTGCAATTAAGCCCTCTCTTAACTTCATTTTGTAGCATATAACTCCCATGCGCTTTGTCACCGTCAATGTACCACTGACATCTGTTGACGACTATATATCTCATCTGATCTTGCTATAAACAAATAAAAATGTGTAAAACAATGTTTTTTTGTTGATGGGTGCACTATTACCATGAATGTACTGCTAAGGCCGAATTTTCCCTATGACGCTAAAAGGGCTAAATGGGCATCTTTAGCCCATACAAAGAACTCGGCGTAATAACCATTGACGAATATAGATCTAATCTAATATAGCTATAAACATTTAAATAGGTGTAAAACAACGTTGTTTTGCTGAAGAGTGCACTAAGTCATCCCAAATCCTTCGATCGCACCTTTCCACAGTTAATCAAAACCTCTTAACACGATCATTTTTGTAGAGAGAGTGGCCCAAAGCCTATAATAAAAGAAAAAGAGAGTGGCCCAAACAAATTTGCTTTAATAATGATGTCACAGTCAATAGAACGTCATAAGTCTTTGGATAATGCAGAAAAGAAAAAAAGAAGATGACGACTCTGGATAATTGTCCCTTTTTAGCGACAGGATGAAAGGTTAAGAGAGATTTCTGTGGAACCAATCAACAAGCTATCAGATGAGGAAACCCATCAACATTGTGAGAGCCTAATTAAATCGAAATGTGTGGTCTTCCTTCATCATTGACATGGACACAAGATGGGTGAAGAAAATGTAAACAACGTACTGAATGCGATAGAAGAAAATGCAAACAACTAAATGAATGCGATTGAAGAAAATGCAAACAATTGAATGAATGCGATAGAAGAAAATGCAAACAACTGAATGTGATCGAAGAAAATGCAAATAACCGAATGAATGCGATTGAAGAAAATGCAAACAACTGAATGTGATAGAAGAAAATGCAAACAACTGAATGAATTGAATTTGATTGAAGAAAATGCAAACAACTGAAAGCGCATAGGAAAAAGCAACTCCTAAATCCCATTTGGGTTACCCAAGAAGTTCGCCAGGTGGTCAAGACGTGAGACTTAAGAGATTATTCCTAAAATCTCAGGTTTCAAAATCTCTTAGGTGCTATCAATTGGGACCCGCAAGTAGAAAGTGGAATTGGTCCTCAAGATTAGTCGATGTGCGTGTAAGATGACCCGACCACTTGAGATATTTATAAAAGGAAAAAAATCCCACTTGGGTTGTCCATATCATGCCTCTCAATGTTCACGTAGTTGTAGCTAGTTAACATGTATAATATCACAATGGGAAGAGAATATGGTTATATATATATATATATATATCTCCATAATAAAACATCCACATGTTTGACATGGCTTTCTAGTAATTAATTAAGTAGTCCATCATTTGTTCCGAAAAAATGTGTATACTTAAGTGATAGGGCATAATTTTGTGACTGACCTCTTCAAACACACAAATGATATATAGCCCAGGTGGGTGGCTGCTAGCTAGTCACTTCCTCTGCTGTTGCGATCTTAATGTTTTCACATAGGAACTGATGAGTGGTAAGTACCATAAGTTTGGCCTGCCGCCTTGAGTATAGAAGATTTTTCTTCTACTACTACTACTTCTTCTTCTTCTTGGTAAATTCCTTGTGTGTATAAGTTATTTCGTACGTTTTCCTTACAAGTCTGATTTCCATAGGTGAGTTTTATGATCTACAGGTGTAAATTATTTGATATATATCAGAACTAGCCACCTTGTAGAGTATGGATGAATCGAACTGAGGATTTCTGGTTCAAGCCAAAGGATGAGTAATCTATAGTAGTACTTAAAAAAGTTGAAAACTAATGGATACATGGAGTCATCAAAAGGGAAAGAGCTATCATTGGGCTGATATGTGTGGCCCTCGCCTTAGAACCCGGTTTTCAATAGCAAGTTATACCATGCGTTTGTGTCACCTACACTAAGGCACGTTCAGTTGCATCATCTTTAAAGATTGATAAAATTATTTTGCTTATGAAAAAAAAAGGGCACGTTCAATTGCAAAGGATGAAAAAATCAACTCCTCTGGTGTCTTGAGGGAAAACAAAATCCTTTATCAAAACTAAGACTCTGCTTCCCCTGGTGTCTTAAAGGGAAAACAAAATCCTTTATTAAAACTAAAAATCTGCTTCCCATATGGGTAAGGTTCCCAAACTACGCAAGTCCTAACCATTGGTTTGGTCAAGATTCGAAATGTTGTTTCCCATTTAGCCAAAAAGAATAGAAGAAAGTTTCACTATCACAGTTTGCAGGAAAAACAGCATTTGAAATATTTACGTAGCAACATAGAGAGAGTGCTTTATATTACGTACGCTTTTAATTTTACATGAAACACGTCACAGTTCTTGATTCACAACCATAGATTCCTATATTCATCTCCCTCACTCACTCACTCTCTCTCTCTCTCTGCATATATGTATACCTACATATTAATACATACACACAAACACATACATACACACACATAGGAAGCTGAGTGTATATCAGTCCACTTCAGATAAGGGCACCCTTAAATAAGCAAAAGTGCAGACGTCTCTGGCAGTCGTTGGATCATGATTTCAAGAATACATCTTCAGATCTAGACCATTGAAATCACCATCTAACGGCTGCCGGCGACGTCCGCACTTTTGCTTATTTGAGGGCGCCCTCATAAGAAGTTGAGTGTGTGTGAGTATATACGAAAATTTTCACATGCGGACCTCTTAAAATGTAGACCCCCATTTTCCGATCGAATTTTGATAATCCGAGCCTCTCAATGTGTTTAGGACGTGATTTTAAGGATATTAGGGAGAATCAGCAAAAACAAAAGACTGGAAACGGCTTAATGTGAATAGTTTTTTCTAAACCGTTCAATAAAAAACTATTCGGATGAAACCCTTCCGAGTCAATTTTTTTTGCTGATTTCTCGCGAGTACCCTTAAAATCACGTTTTGAGCACATTGAGCGGCTCAAATTATCAAAATTCAATCGAAAAATGGAAGAAATGGGAAGGTTTAAAATGCGGACTCTCTCATGGGAAACTGACTAATATATATATATATATGGCGGCTCAAGGGACACTAAAAAAACACCTAAAAAAATACCTCAAATCTCAATCTCATAATTTTCGATCAAATTTTTATGATCCGAACCATTCAATGTGTACAGAATGTGATTTTAAGGGTGCCCGCGAGAAATTAGCAAAAAAAAAAGACCGGGAGGTGCTTATTTTGAGCAGTTTTTTATTGAACTGTTCATTAAATCTAAACTAAAGACTACTCAGATCAAGTCTTTTCCGGTTATTTTTTTGTTAATTTCTTGTGGGTACCTTTATATATATAGATACTTGCATATGCCTATACGTAGAATCTATGTGCATCCATAGAAGAAAGAAGCTCAACTCCACCAGCCCAGAATGGAATGGGGGTAGTAGCTTGCTACAGGTCAAAGCTGTGGCTATTGAAATGGAATATTGGGTGATTGGATTTCCTCCTTAAACTCTGGGACCTGCAGTCTTTAGCAATGCTTATCTGGAGAGTTGGAGGACCACACACTATCACACCAACGTCAACATGGCCCCATCGCTCTGCTATCGATCCAAATATCTCTGCACCAAAGGTTACGCTATTAGGGAGTCCAGTCCAGTCCAGTCCATACAAACAAATCTCCATTTCCCTCTGGAAAAACGGAAGTCTTTATGCGGGTTATTTAATCGTATATTGACAAAAAATCAAGGATGTACAATGAAGTTCGATACACTCCCGAGGGGCAAGCGAGATGATGGTAGAGCAAAACTGTAGAGGACCGAACTCGACTCTTGCTTCGTTGTGCTCGGCAAACCGCTTAAGTCACGCCTGTCGTCGGTCGTCGTCGGTTGTTGCCGTCGACTTGCATCCAGAACGGAAAGTATTATGCCAAGCTCGGCCACCTGTGATAGGAGTACCCGTAGACGAATTTTGGTAGGCCCGAAGTCTATTCATGCTCGGTTACCCATACGCTCGGCTACCCGCACGACCAATCATGATCGGTCGCTTGCACACTCACGTGTCGTCCCGCGTGCTGAGGCGGTTACGCTAAAGGATAATCATGAGCGCACGTGAAGTGTGCCAGCTCACATCAAAACGGTTACCAGATTCGTCAGGTGACGTCACGACGACATTGCCTGACCCGTGCAAGACACGTGCCCGTGCTTGGAGAGCAAGTCAAGGAAACTCTATAAATACTGAAGGATAACGCCTGGGAAAAGGTACGCATTCTGAGACGCGATTACTCACTCAAACCCGAGTTTCTCTCCTCGCTTCCTACACATACTTATCCTCTCGCCGGAGGGCCTTGCCGGGCAACCCCCGGCCAGGTCTTAGTCGTGCGTTCATTGTGCAGGCGGCGTGGAGAAGGCTAGGTAACCACTGAACCAGCGGAGGAAGGACTCGAGCCAGAAGAGATCACGGGCCACACAAAAACCATCCAAAATAAGATAGCACCTTAACGCCTAGCGGGAAAAAATAAAGCCCCTCTCATTGCCAGCTGAAATTGTCAGCAAAAATTTTGGGCGTTTTCTTTACTTGGGGAAAAGAAAGGAAAGAATCTCCTTTCTTTCGTCCCGTTATTTGGTTCGTAGCTTGGGATGCACAAGAAAAAGAAGAAGGAAAGAACAGGAGAATTTAGGGGAAGTGATTTTTCTGCTTTCTTGTTCCATATTTCGGAATTCTCTCTTATCTTTCCCTCTTTCCTTAAAAATATAAATAGAGGTTAATACTTTAGAAAATTAGTCTTAAATCCATTATGCGAATTTCATAAGCCCACAAATCCACCTATTAATTTTGTAAGGTCTCAAGTCTATTTTAGGGTACCCTAAAGTATGGTAGGGTACCATAGGATTTAGACACTTTCATAAGATTTTAAGGTGCACTTTTTTTTATTATATGATAGGATACCTTAGGGTTTAGACAATTTTATAGGATTTTAGGGCTTACTTTCCTATTATAGAGTTTTAGTAGTTTAGGCACTTTCATAGGGTTTAGGATTTTAGGCACTTTCATAGGGTATCCTAGGGTTTAGGTTGTGTGGACTTGTGACTTTATAAAACTATTAGGTGGACTTGTGGGCTTATGAAATGTCTAGAATGGACCTATCACTAAATCTTCCTCAATACTTTCTCTTTCCTTTCTTTTCCTTTGTAACCCAAATGGAGAACTATACTACTTTCTCTTAAGTCTCTCTTGGATCTCTCTCCCCACTTCATTTACCTCCGTTTTCTTTTCCGTCCACAAGTTCCAAAAACCTCATCAAGATTTTTGTTTTTTTGGTAATAACAAGGTTTTTGTTTCTTATACTATTATAGAGGTAGAGTACAGTGCATAATTAAAAGGAATATTTAAATATACATCCTTTTTATCCATGTTATATAAGAATTCTTCTTCCATTTTTTTCATGCTTATGTTTTCATCCTTACAATATGTAAATTATCATTATTATCCTTTATTATATTTTATATATAGATATTAAACATATGAGATTTGGGTGGGGGGGGTTACGAATTCCACTTCCTAAATATACGGATGAAAATTGTTTCAAAAATTAGATACAACAGGGTGAAGGAAGAGATGATTATTTTCAAACTTTCAAACTTCCAACAAATCCCACCGATTGCTTAGTTCCATTATTTTTGGATGATATTCGTCCTTCCCTACCCTTTTTAATAAAATATCCACGTTTGTTTTACCTTTCTTAATTAGTGGGATTCAATCATTTTCTAATTTAGTGGGTAAGTTCAAATCTCTGTTATTCTCTTTCCAAAATTATCAGCAGGTATTTTTCATTCAATCTGTGTATCGTCATGGAAGCCTTCATTAATAATCATGGTATGAATACCCAAACAAGTCATAAACCAAAAAAAAAATCAACGAACAAGACGAGAAAAAAAAAACATGAATATTCAATTGCCGATTCATGGTTAATAAACTATGAATACCCAAACCAACCATAAACAAAAAACCATTCAATCCGTGTATCATCATGGAGACCTCCATTAATAATCATGGTATAAATACCCAAACAAGCCATAAACCAAAAAAAATCAACGAACAAGACGAGAGAAAAAAACATGAATATTCAATTACTGATTCATGGTTTATTAACAATGAATACCCAAACCAGCCATAACAAAAACCCATTCAATCCATGTATCATCACAGAAACCTCCATTAATAATCATGGTATGAATACCCAAACAAGCCATAAATAAAAAAAAATCAATGAACAAGATGAGAAAAAAAACTGAATATTCAATCGTTGAATCATGGTTAATAAACCATGAATACCCAAACAATATATATAAACAAAAAAAAAAATTCAAATCCATGGTACAAGATGACAAGACGATAAAAAAATCATGAATATTCTGTCACACCCTCAATTTTTAGCATAAATATAAATGATTTTCATAAATAAAACCTCGCCACAATCCGTACGATAACCAAAATAATGTAGCATTCCCCAAAATATTACATCTTTGGCTCCGAGGCCCAAATTAACATAAGTACTGAATATTCAAGAGTTAAGGGTTACAATATTCCATAGTCAAAAGATTTACTATAAAGTTACAAATACATCTTCAAAAGAGATTTACAAAGATGCCTAAGTAACTCTTCAATCGATAGCTTTTAAAATAATGATCACATCCAAGCACTCCAAGCATGCACGCTATTGTCCTGTGTTAGTACCTGAAAATGATAATAGGCTTGAGCTACACTAGCCCAGTAGGAAATTCTACGCTAACATTATATGCAAGAGAAATGCAAGGATGATCACAAGGAAGAACGGGATACAGACCCCACAATAGGCAATAACCAAGGCTTAACAATCCAACAAACTCGGTATGAAATTTGGTATACACCTCAATCTTTAACCATTTCACTTTCCATGTGTCCAACATCGCTTCACGTTAAGTGTCATGAGCTGAAACTCCTGCCGGGCTAATTATGGGACCCTGATATCCCCTGTCAAGCGCCCACCGAGAAGGTTGGGCCTTGAATGTTCAATATGAGCATTAGCTCCTGCCGGGCTGATTATGGGACCCCGAAATCCCCTACCAGACACCCACCCGTCGATGGGCCCCAAATGTTCTCGTTGTGTCGATAAATGTCCAAGAATCTCGTACTCACATAACATGTCATTTCAATTTAATCATAGTCCATAGGGAATTCAACGTCCAATTATACCAAATAAGGGGCGAGGGTTGCAAAGATACACAACGAACTCAACGAATATGAGCGATAATGTTATGGAGTGATTTGGTGATGTTTAGAGCAAGTTAGAAGTGATCGGGAGTCAAGACAATGGAGTCGAAACAAGGAACGAAACTTAGCTTTAAGAAATTGAAGTATAGATACCGCGCATTTCAGTATCTATACAACTAGCCTTAAAAACGATCCAGAGCCGATTGTATCGATACTGATTAATTTAGTATCGATACTTCAATAACTAAGGTCGTTCCAGAGATTATTCTATCGATACTGAATTGAGCAGTATCGATACAAAGGGGTGTTTGAGTAGATTTTTTTGCAGATTTCAAGGAATCCAACCACAACAACAACAACAATAGACATGATTTTTAGCAAGGAGAGCACTTCTATCACATATATTGAGAGATAGAATCCCTACCTCGAGGCCGAAGAACGAAACCCACAAGAATTTCGAGCCCTAGCTTTCGAAAATCAAACCGAGAGCAATACGACTCCACCGAGCTCCAACCGGCGAAATACGGACCACAATACGCATAGAGGATGAATGTTTGAAGGTTGTTTTGAGTGGATTTTGGGTTATTGGAGTGAAATTTGGTGAGAGAGCAAGAGAGAGGGAGAGAGCCGAGAGAGGGAGGGAGATGAAAAGAAAAAGTGAAAAGGGGAAAAAAATTCCCCAGGCATATACACGGCACACACATACACAAATTACACTAGCACCCATAACTTTCAACTCCTTACACTTTGACCCCCAACTACAATATTCTCATTAATCCATCACTTTTCCATTTATAAAACAATAAAATTATAAAATGAATTTACGGGTCTCTACATATTCAATCGCTGATACATGGTTTATTTCTGCACGTAAACCATGAATACACAAACAAGTCATAAACCAAACAAAAACATGGTTTATCTCTATCACAAACAAGATGACAAAAAATCATGAATATTCAATCGTTTATTCATGATTTATTTTTGCGAATAAACCATGAATACCCAAACAAGTTATAAACCAAACAAAAACATGATTTATCTCTATTACGAACAAGATGACAAAAAAACATATATATATATATATATATATATATTCTGTCTCCCTTAAGGACCACCTCATTTTAATAAAATGCGGACCTCCCTTTCCCGATTGAATTTCGATGATCCGAGCCGCTCAATGTGTTCAGAACGTAATTTTAAGGGTACCCGCGAGAAATCAACAAAAAAAATGACCGAGAAGGGTTTCATCTGAGCAGTTTTTGTTTGTTTTTTATCAAACGGTTCAAACAAAAACTGCTCGGATGAAGCCCTTTCCGGTCATTTTTTTTGGCGATTTCTTGCGGGTACCCTTAAAATCACGTTCTGAACACATTGAGCAGCTCAGATCATCGAAATTCGATCGAAAAATGGGAGAAATGAGGAGGTCCGCATTTTAACTAAAATAAGGACTCTCTCATTTGAGATTGACTAATATATATATATATACCATTGGGTTGGGTGGGGTGGGGGGGGGGTGGGGGGGGGGGGGGGGGGGGGAAGAACATGTGGGTCAGAGTGATAAAGACAATGGGAATTGGAGAAGGGTAATAAATTTGAATCTATGAAAGAACAATGAATAAATCAATTATATAATAGCTCTATGATTTTATAGAATAGCTTTACTAGTAATTTGAACAACAAAATTACTGAAATAAATTACTTACTAAAACAATCTGAATTCAATTGCTGAATCAGAAACAGTACATGGCAGTTTACTGGTTTACACGGGTTGCTGGAGTATATTGATACTCAGCAATGACTGGGTTTACTACAGAGGATGAGGAACAGGGGAAGTGGTAGGAGAATTTCTCTCTCTAAAACCTCTCTCGTTTTCTCTCCTCTCTGTTTTACTCTCTTACTTCTCTCTACTTTCAGTTTATTGTGGTCTGCCCTTTAACTGACTTCTCGGATCCTTTTATAGAATAAGGATCAGAGAAATTACAAATATTGAATAGTAGAATCACGTGACTACAGTGAATAAAGTATGTTACTGTTTCTGCTTTCGGTGCAGGTGGGACCAAAAGTAGAAATGATTACTTCTTTTGACTGTGACTGTTTCTACTTTTGGTGCTGGTGGGTCCAAAAGTAGAAATAATGACTTCAGGCAAATGGGTCCTGGGCATCTTGGAAAGCTGACCCACATGGATTCCTGTGAGATGTTGCTGTATCTGACTCTTTAGATGATGTATCATCTTCTTCTTGACTGGCTTGAGCAATTAACTGTTGTACTAACATTAATAACTGGGAGCACTTGGTTTTTGACTTGCATTTCGAAGGCTTGGAAGAGCTTGGTGTTGGACTTCCAAGTCTAATGGTTGAAAGTGTAGGTGAACTTGGTTGAATCTGAGGAACTTGAACCTGTATAGCTGGAATTTTGACTGGTGTTGGAACTTTGACTGGGAATTCTTCTTTGACTTGATCAATAACGCGTTGATGCTTGTATGCATCCCACCATTTTACCCAATACTGGCGATTGACTATCGTGTTATTGATACCATATTTCCATTTGAAGATCCATGGAACTTTGTATTTTGTCATAAATAACAGTAGCACTGGAAATTGACTTGTGTGACTATTGACTAGATACAGAGTGGAAAAGTAATTGACTTGGTCCATGAGTTCACTGGGTAAGATGTCTGGAATGGCTCCATTTTGGTGCCACCATCTGGAGAACCAAGATGGAATTACTGATTTGAATTTATGATCAAACGAAAAGAACCAGGAATGAGTAAAAGACTCATTCTCATGGAGGATGACTTTGAACCATGCATCAATATAATCGTAATAATTATATTGAATGGGATGATTTGGAAGATCTTTGAGTAGTGATGGGTGGCCCCATTCTTCTAGGCTGACTATGTTGTGAATATAGAGGGAATGGTAAATGACTTTAGTTGGATTGACTCTGTCATTAATGGGTTTTTATCAGGATTGACTTGTGGTGAAGAAGGATGTCTTTGTAAAAAAAAAGGGTTTTAGCTGGGTGAGCAGGGATGAAATGCCATCCTGGGGGGAAAAAGGCTTTGACTAATTCAACTGGGTTTTGAATATTTTTGTGGGCTGGTTCAATGGAGAAGAGGTTAGTGGTGACTGGTTTGAGAATATATTCTGTAGTTCTTGCTGGGTAAGGGAATCTTTGTTGACTAGGTTGAATAGTTTGAGTCGAGGAAAAAGGATCAGCATGAAGGTTTGAATTGGGTGGTGTAATATTGTGACTAGGTGAGGGAGCATGTATTAGTGCAGAACTGTAACTAGTTTTGGGTACTTGCCCAAGAACTTGGTACCTGTTTCTGCAATCAGTTGGAGGAAGTGCAAGTTGGTTTTTTGTAGTGGTGGTAGGTTTCTTACTTTTCTCTGCCATGACTAAACTGCAAATGAATTTAATGTTAAATACAATGAATGCTGCTGAGAAAACAATTTTTAATAGCTGGAAAGTAATTTTATGTTGTGCTAAATAAAAATTCTCTAGTAAGAAAATCTGGAATGGAATTTTGATCTCCTTTAATATATTCAATATCAAAATCAAAAATACTTAATATTGACTGCCATCTAGTAAAGATTTGTTTACTAGCAATATTTTTAACATCTTTTTCTAAAACATACTTTGCACTTTTGCAATTAATTCTGACTAGGAATTTTTGGTTTAATATATCATCTTGAAATTTTGAAACACATAAAACTAATGATAAAATTTCTTTTTTAATAGTACTGTAATTGTTCTGTGTTTTATTACATAGACTAGAATGGAATCGGACAATTTGCTCAGGGAAAGTAGGATTGACTTTCTGCAGGAGGATACCACCATATCTTATATCAGAGGCATCAGTTTGAATAATCTTAAAAGAATTGACTGTAGGAATACCTAGACATGGTAATGTTTTTACATATGTTTTGACTTGCTTGACTATGGAGGTGTGTACTGGTGACCAAGGAGGGAGATTGTCCCTTAGACGCTCAAATAAAGGCTGACAAGTTTTCCTAAGGTCCTTATAAAATTCTGCTATGTAATTTAGGGATCCTAAAAATCTCTGTAATTGATTTTTGTTAATAATTTCATCTGGAAATTTATCAGCAAATTGAATGGCTCTACTGATTGGTACTATAGTTGATTGGTGAATATCATAACCTAAAAACCTTACTTTTGTTTGGAATAATTTAATCTTGGGAGCAGAAATGACTAATTCATTACGTTTAATAGTTTTAATAAATGATTCTAAATGTTTCCAATGCTCTTCAATTGAGTTAGAAAAGATGAGAATATCATCTATATATACTATAATAAAATGACTGAATTGATTAAATATTTCATTCATTATATTTTGAAATTCACTGGGAGCCAAAAGGCATTACATTCCATTCATAATGACCAAAGGGGGTAGTAAAAGCTGTCTTATATCTATCATCGGGGTGTAACTGGATTTGCCAAAATCCGCTTTTTAAATCAAATTTTGAAAAGATTACTGTTTTACTTAATCTTTTAATTAAATCTTTTTTATTTGGAATTGGATACCTGATCCATTCTAACACATTGTTTAATGGTTTATAATTTATGACTAACCTAGGTACTCCTCTTTCTTTTTCAGCATTTTTGTTAACATAAAAAGCTGGGCATGACCATGGTGATTTACTTTTCCTAATAATATTGTTATTAAGTAAATCATTTATTTCTTTTTTGCAGATTTCCATAACTTCAGGGTTCATTTGAATAGGTCTTGACTTTGTTGGGATTTGGGCTTCATTAAAGTCCTTTATGTATGACAGTGTTACTATATGTTTCTTTCTATGCCAAAAAGCACTGGGAAGATTAGAACAAACTTCCTCTTTTAATCTTTTATTAAAATTTTCAATTTGTTGACTAAGTAGTTTATTGGTGAGTTGTTCTTCAATTTTTTTGTATCTAATTTCTTCCTGTAAAAATTTTAATTGGTTCATTTTTTGACTTACTTTATAAGTAGATGGTAATGTTAATTGTTTCAATTTTCTTTGTTCTGGTGGTGTTAAGAATTTGAACATTACCTGTTGACCAAAAGGTTTAGTAGAAATTCCTTCTTCAGTAGTTGTAAAAGGGTAAAGTAAATAGATAAAAGGGGTGCCTAGAATTACTTTGTCAGATAAATCTTGAACTAGGACAAAAGAAGTCCTAAAACAAATTTTGTCTTGACAAACATGAACTTTGGGCAACTTGTAATTAATTACCATTTTACTACCGTTAGCAGAAGTCAATTGTTCTGTTGTTTTGTGATAGTACATGGTAGGTACTATACCTTCTTGAATACAATTTAAGTCTGCTCCTGTATCAATGAGGGCAGGGATTTCAATTTGATAATCATGGATTACTAATTTTACTTTGGCATACCATTGTTGGTAGTATTCTTGTTGATCAGATGTTTGGTGATTTTTAAGAATTGTAGCAATTTCTTTACCAAATTGAGACTTATTTAGTTTGGTAATATCTTTTTTAATAAGATTAGCTTCCTGCTTTAAATCTTGCAAAGTGACTTCAGTGTGGACTTTGTTTAATCTTTTACCAGAATTTTCTAATGATGTAATTGAATGAGATTTTTGAAGTAAAATTTGCTTAAGGCGACTAATATATTTTTGCTTTAACTCTGAATCATCTATTTTACTGATTAGATCAATTAATAATTCTTCTTCAGGTAAGATTTTGGTGATTACGTTTAATTTTTTAAATTCCTCAATTTCTAATTTACTATTGTTAGATGGTAGGGTATCAATAATGATGATTGGATCTAGAGGAGGGTGTCCTGTGGTTATAACAGGCTGGTCCGACTTATTCCTCTTCACCTTTTTAATAGTATTGACTTTTTTGTAATAATTTTCTAAGTAGTCGAAAAAATAAACTTCAGTTCTGAATTCTTCTATAAATGCTTCCCAATGAGCTAAAATTTTATCCTATTTACTAGATGTATATTTAGCAAAATAATTTTTTCTTTTTTGTTTATTTTCTTTTGACTTAAATTCAGAATATAATTTGTTAAAATTTATTTCAAAAGATTTATTTAAAACTAATAAAGTTGGATCAGTGGGTTCTTCAAAATCTGTTTGAGTTGGAGATCCTTGAGAGGTGTCTTCATCCTCAAATTTTGACTGTGTAGAATAACAAGGTTTACTAATTTGTGAACTTGATTCAACACCTTTTAATTTAATACTGGGATCAATTAAATTTTTGTCCTTCCTAGGCAATGTAGTTGAACTTGTAGGGAGGTATTCCCGAGCAGATACATTTAGTTACCGAACACGTGATGTTTGGGAACACGTGGTGAATACAACAGGACCTATCGCCGGGCAGTATGGTGAACAGGGATACGGATCAGTGATATGGGAAGTCATTGATCTATACAGTCTGTTCGGCTAATGAAAGGCCAATGACAAGTGAAGACAGTGGTGCGAAACTAACTGTTCGGCAGATAGAGACATTCTGATTACGATTGGACCAAGTTACACGTGAAGTCATTGGTCCAGGCAGTCTGTTCGGCGACAAGATGGCCGAACAAAGAAAGAATTACAAAGAAAGAATTCCAAAGAATTCCAAAGAAAGAATCCAGAATGTTGGTATTCCATTAAGGAATAGGATCCCGAGAATATAGGATCTGAGAAAGATACCCAATGAGAATGAGATGTTCGG
>CM033801.1:22371770-22381770 GCA_019656835.1 Rhododendron ovatum | reverse complement strand
AGTTTATTTGGAGTTCTTTGCAAACTGCTGTAAGTACGAGTTTTATGGAGTTTCGAAGCTTACGATGTATTTTCTTGTTGTGGAGCATTTTGAGGTGAGCATATTGGAGCATCGAAATTTTGTTCTTGAAAGAGTATCTCTGTACCGGTACTTTTGTTCTTCAGCTCATCATGCCTGTCCTTCATGTAGTTCTCAACGTATTTTTTCTACATTTAGGAAGGACAACATTAGTGGTGTTGATATTGTTTTGTGAATGGATTTATGAGTATTTGCATATATGAAATTACTAAGTGTACCACAAACGTAGCGTCTTTCAGAATTGGATCTCTGCCGTCTCTCTTCTTCAACGAATTGTAGTGCATCCATTTCTTTTTCCTAACATCATAGAAAAGAATGGTCCAATGGTACGGACTAAATTTTAGCGGTTTGTCCCCGCTGCCATTCATAGGGAATACCAAGTACCAATAATATGTAGTCCCATGTTGTCGAACGTTTTCAAACACATGATGGAGCTTTTCGTCGAGCAGAACTGTTCTCATGTCGCTTTTCTCGTTGTGCAGTATAGTCTGTTGCATTGAAAAAGGTTTTAAGGACATTAGACAGATGATCATATATAACCTTAAATAAGCAGGCAATTACGAAAGTAAAATAGATGTTTCTTACCCAGATGACGATGCATGGAAATATGAACGTTACCATGGTTAAGCTTATCTTTTTCCAGCTGGATTGTTAACATACGAGCGAGACCGTCGATCATCTGCATTAATTTCCATATTTAGGTAACAATAGAATCGACCAATACCCAGTTTGATTTGTATATAAGATATGATTGCCATACCCAATTTGAGACGTCCCCTCCTTGCAAGAGTTTCATTACGTCTTCCAGGGGTATAACCTCTCTCGTCGCATCACTTGTCCAGATGGTGCAACTGTTATCACACGTGTTCCAAAAAAATTTCTGTAATTACTTGAGATCAGCTCAGAGAAAAACAAATATGTAATGCAAAAAAAAAATATATAAGGTTATATGCCAAAAAAAAAAAATGTTAATGCAACAAAAAACTTGCATAAGGTTGCTACTTACGAGATTTCATGGAAACATGCAACATGCAACAGAAAACCAATATCATGTAATCATTTGAGAATTCAATATTAGCATTATCATTCAATAGTGGCAGTAGCTTTCTGTTTATATGAAAGCCTAAAATTGCATTAGGAATCATCAAAATGTTGATATCTGATAATGTGTCTGGATTGGGCAGTGAGTGAAAATTATGTCTATGAAAAAACTGTCAGCATAGATATAATTTGTAAACAGCAGCAGAGATCATATAATTCAAAAATTCCATATGAGGTTATATTTGTAGTATATTGACTTACTTGAGATCTGCGTCAGAACAGTCAACAATTTGACGCAATAGGTTCGCATCTTTATTCGGGAGCAAGTGAATCAACGGTGCTTCACTCGGATTCCACTTTTGTTTTGATGATTTCTTTGCCCCCTTTTTCAAATCAACGTAGACATAATCGTCTAATCGCTTCTCCACTCTGGTGAAAGTTTTCTTCACTCCTCTAAGTCAGCGACGATGATTTCACTTTTACTTTGGTTTTCCCCTTCTTCCTTTTAGTGTGTCGCATTCTAGTATACTCATGTATGCTTCAACAGTTGTACTGTCCACATCTGCATCTGGCACCATTATGTGCTCTGGCCCACCTCATCCTGGACAATTTCAAACCGTCCATCTTCTTCTTCTTCTTCTTGTCCACATTTTCAACTTCATGTATCTCTCTCCCGGCATCACTTTTTTAGCTTTGGACTCCTTCTCACCCACATTTCACCGATCTGCTTTCCAAAAAAAAACCCAGTTATAATTGTATATATAACCTAATATTTTTAACATAATATATAAAGTTCATATAACCTAATATATACAAACATTACCGGGTACGTTTGTGTGACAGGTGTGTCACAAAATCATCAATGATGTCTCCGACCACTTCTAGTTTTTCTTCAACAATGTCTTTCTCTATGAGCATGCCACCAATCTCTGTCTGTAAAGTAATGTTTTCGTGTTCTAGGTGATCTTTATCAAACTGTGTCGAAATGCCTTCGAATCCGAAACCAGGTGTTGTGGATTGTTGATGCTTTGTAATTCTTATCTTAAGTTCAGCAATTGTGGCAATTTTCTCCTTGTTTTCCCTCCGAAGCTCAGAAATTATCTGGTCCTTTTCCGCATTTTCTTCAGTCAACTTTCTGATTATGCCTCTGAGGGCTACCACTTCATCCTGATCATTATCCGTTTCCTCATCACTTGTATCTTGCACGACCTCATCGCCCGACTTGTCAACTACCGTCTTCAATATAGCATCCTTGTCATCAGCCTCGTGACCTGGGACTGGGGAAAACCTGTACAACTCTTCCTCCTTGTTGTTTGGCTCTAACTCTGAGGATAATACCTTTAAAAAAATATAATAAACAATGATGTTTATAATTCACATCTACCACCAAAACTGTTTCATAATGGATAAACTATGTAACTCAAAAAAACATATAACCATATAAAATATTTACCGATTGCGGATCAAGAGAGTCCAATTTGTTTGTACGCAGTTCCTTGGTTAGGTCACCAAGCCTCCATTTGATGAACCTTGGTATGATTTGTGGATCTCCTTGTTTAATTAAAGACACATGCTCACAAAGCCAATACTGTTTTCGAATATAGGCACAAATTAGATTAAAACATACCAAAAAATTGGAAAAGCTAGTAAAATTATAAACAGTAGAGTCATTGTTACCATCAGTCCTCTTACGCATCCTCCGACTTTTGTTAGTTTCGAGGAAGCACTTTTGTTTAGTTCTTGAATGATGTCTTCAGTTATGAAGGTTGCCCAATCGTATGACGTGCTGTTATCCAAAGATTCAATGAACTCCAAGTAACCCCAACTCACTTCTGGCTTATGTATTTGCAAAAAACAGTGTCCCTATTAACAAAAGGCATAGGACGCGCGCCAAGTCCTTCGCATCCTCCAAAGTCGCACCTTTAACAGCCTTGGCAGAGAATTCCCTTAGTACCGGAATGGTCAATATCCTTTGGCCTTTGGGACCTAGGCAGAGACGATCCGCAAAATCTGAATTTGGAACCCTTGGAGTTAGATTTAGTACAATCCTCGTAGTACTAGATTGTAACCCAAATATCAGTGTAACCTCTTTGGCTGTTATTCTTATAGACTTGCCACCCAATTTGAATCTCCCACCTGTCCCCTCATATTGATTTACCAACTTTAATACGTCAGTATCGCTTTTCCTTACGTAGGCCTCATCAAGATTTGCTTCGACAATACCTAACACAAGCTCTGCGAACGGTGTTTTCTTGATCTCCTGAATTTGAAGTGGTGTGAATTCCCCGGTAGGAATACTCTTTATCAGTTTTACCACAGTATTTAAAGTTGACCTGCAAAAAATAGACATTGATACAGAATATCATATATAACCATATATAATTCAGGTTACAACTACATATATAACCTTTCACTAGTAAGTAATTCATATATAACATTATATCAAAGTTTATATGGAACAACTAACATTTGTATGCTGTTGCAATACATTCATGGTACATATATAACCATATATATTTCAGATAACATCATATATATGCTTGCACATGTGAATATAATATATAACATTATATCAAAACAATCATATACATATGATCAGGTGTCATTACCTATACTGAATGTGCCTCATTACTTTTGGGGATTATTAGACATCCCGGTTTCCATTTTTTCTTGTTTTCGTATGCCTTTCTTGCCCATGAACCCTTTACTTTTTTCATTTCTTCCCCTTTATTTTCTTCTTCATCCCCCTCTTCTTCATCCCATTCCTCTTCTTCTTCATCCTTTTCTTTTTTGCTCACCTTGCTTTTATGTCCTTGGAGACTTGAGACCTTTTTCCTTTTAAATCCTTTGTCTTCCCTTCTTCTTCTTTTACTTTTATTTTTTTTGGCCTTCCGTTTGTCAATCTTTGTTTCTTCATTGTCATTACCTCTTTGGATTTTCTGCACTGCCTCAGAAGATCGTGTCACCCTCTTTGTCGGGGTTTGCAGATCTATAATCCTTCAGCTTCCCTATTAGGCCTTTTCCTCTTTCTCTCATAAACCTTTTCAGTCTTTGGCTTTGTCCCACGGTCTTTGATCTTGATTTTTGACATGGTAACCTTTTTAATTGGGGTTGGGGAGGAAGTTTGGACAGTTGTCTCTACAGCAGCTACTTTTGATGCTTTCCTCTTCATTGCGGGCACCTTTTTCGGGGGGGGGATGAAGACTTGACTACCTCAGTCTTATCATAATTGTCTGCCTTTTTTCTTGTGGTTGGGGAACTCTGGATAGTTGGTGTTTCAGCAGCTACTACTGGTCCTTTACTCTCTCTTGCTGCCACTTTTTTCCGGGGGGTGGTAGAGGTAGACTTGACGACCTCGGTATTATCGTCACTGTCCTCAATATTTATGCTTGTTGGGTCTACTGTCCGCTTTCTTGGTGTCTTCTTCTGCCTCATCTGTTTTTGTGGGTCAATCATTGCTAACGGACGAGCTTCTGATGTGTACGCCACAGGTACCAACTCTTTCCCTGTTTTTTTAGGATTTGTCATTGCTGCACATACAATGAAAAAATTTAACATATGGAAACAAACATCTTTATATGTTTGCAAAGGATTCGAGAAATTGATATTACCATATATGTTCCATGATATCAGCGGGTCAAATGAAAACCTAAACGTTATATAACCTAAATGTTATACGTCTCATTATACACTATACCAGCAAATATTAACCATATGTATCTTATATACAGAGGAAAACCATATATTCGTTGATTTGTTATAGATATTAAACCAATTAAATTAGATTATGAAATGGTCCGCGCACGGCCTAATTGATCCAATATATCCAACATTGATATAACCATATATACTCGCAATCAAAACCCTAACAACCTGGCCAAACAATTTATATAACCATATATACATAGGGAAACCATATATTCGTTGAATTTGGTTATAACAATTAAACCAGTTATATAAGCATATAATCTGGACTGATCAGAGATTGATGTAACGATATATACTTGCTACCAAAGCATAAATCATTCAGAAATTTTTCCGAATAACTTGTTTGAACAAGGAATCAAAGTGGTTACCAAACATTGATCGAAAAATCATCTAATTTGTGATATAACAATATAGATACTCGCACTGCAAAACCCTAACTAAAATTAGCAAAACCATTTATATAACCATATATACGAAGGGTAACATACCTAGTGTATCGATTGCGTCGTATGATCTGACGGCAATATGAGGGCGAATCACGGCGAGTAGAACGGGTGAATCACGGCGACTAGAACAGGCGAATATCGGGCGACGAATGGAGAAGAAGTTCCGACTGAAACTATGGCGTCGAACGGAGTAGAATAACGTACGACTGAAAAAATGGCGACGAACGGCGACGAAGAAGGCCGATGGCGATGTATGATTTTTCTCGAAAAGTCTGTATCGTCGTTCTGAGAAGGGGGGGGGGGAGGGGGGGTTGGTTTTGTAATGGATGTTAAAGTTTTTTTCGGGATATGTTTAATTTTGAAATGTCCGTTTTTGAAATGGATGAAAAAACGGGGCGAATTGTTTTTAAAAGACAGGGGTATATTAGACTAAATAGGGCTATTATATCCTTACTAATAGGTTAATAGACTTAGTGGTTTTAGAATTTAGAATTGGACTTAGTGGGTTAGAAAAGTGCTATAATGGACTTATGAAAAATTCTCCCAATTTTCTATTGAATATGTAACTTTAACTGTTGTGGCGGTGGACCGATTTGTTAACTTACCACCGCTCAAGAGCTAAAAATGGAAGAATTTTGTTTGATGTCAAGCAGTAGAAGAAATTTTATTCACATATGTCATGAGAATGATAATGATAAGATACATGTGGCATGAGAATGAGAATGATAATGATAAGTTTACAAATCGGTCCACCGCCACAATCCACTATTCTTGGAGTAGAAGCGAGCCTTTCATTTTCTGTTTCTATCTTTGAAGATTTGTAAGCTTCGCAGCCAAGGCAGTCCTTGGGAGCCTATTTTTTGGCTTTTTATTTTTAATTTTTGACTTTTTAGCTTTTTGAATTATGGTTAAAATATGTTTTGGAGAATGAAGAAGTGTTTAGAAGATATGTGCATAATGTATTTTGGAACAATATTAGTGTTTAGTAGATGAATGATGAAAATGAATTATAGATTGACTTTTTACCAAGTTGCCCTTGGCCTTTGCACAAGTCCAGAGCTCATTTTGGTAATTAAAGGTAGGGCAAAAGTGGTAAATAGGTAATGATAGTATGGATATTTTGGTAATTACACAGAAAATGAGAAAATGGGAAAAGGTGAAAAGGAGCTCCAGAGCTCATTTTGGTTTTTTGCCTCCTTTGTCAAAAATTGAGAATGGATTTTACAAAATGAGTTTTCATAATTGGGTAACTAAACAACCAAAATGTGAAAATGAGAATGCAAAAATGGGAAAATGCACTAACCAAACACCCCCTTTGTATCAGTTTTAGGGGGAAATATGTTGGTTAAGCCTTTATGATATGGGTTGCTATTCCCTGATCACTTATACGGCCCCAATCATCTGACTAGATTTTCCAACTAATTAAAATGGAAAATGACTACTAAAATTGCATTGTACATCCTAATAGGCCAAAGAAAACATGATCTCAAGCCGATACTTGACATGTTCCTCCTCTTCCAGGTCCATCACAAGAAAAAGAAAGACCAAGATTTGCTTATCTGGTATCAGACGGGAGTTATGAGCAAATAGAATACCTTTCAAGAATATAAGTGTCGTTAATTACATGAATCGTAAATCAATGAATGCAGAATTTGTAATTCTTAATGGAATAGGTAACGGAGCCACTTTGCCGCCCGCCACTATTATTTCACTACCCACAAGTTAAACTAGTGCTTGTTGTTGCCACAAAAGCCATTGCACCAGGTGCCAAAGCGTGTGAGTGTATTGTATCCATTGAGCAAAGTCAAATTGTAATTGTATAATAGTATCTGATAGCATCTCTTGGGGATGCGGCAAAGTGCTCATGGAAGTTGAATATTTTAGTAGAAAAACATAACAAAGTACCAATATTTATTTACCAAAAAAAGTATCAATATTCAGTATTTTTTACTATAAGCAAAAGAAACTTGAAATTTATTTCTCTGATGCGGTTGTGGTGGTCATTTTCATATAGAGCCAGGAAATCGAGCACATACTAAATTAATGATATATATTAACAACCGCTAAAGAATGACAAAATTGTTATACTCCATATAGGATAGGAAATAGTTGGGCATAAGGAAGGACACAAAATTGAAAAGTTTTGTTTGGTTTGAGTTTTAAGGGAGGTTTTTAAGGTAATGTTTAGAGAGATAGATAGATACATAAATGCGAGTAATAATTGGATAGAAACCTTATTGAAGACCGTGTGCAGAAAGAAAGATGTTAGTTTAGAGATCCAAAACGAATACAATCCATAGATCTCATGATAATAAGAAAGAGATTAAAATTGAAAGACTATTTTTTTTTACTTCGGAAATTCAAATTGACAGACTTTTGACCACCACCCACTGATCGTAGCTCAGAGGCAGATGCTTTTATCCCTCATAGGGAAGAGTTTCAACTTTCAATGTTTGAGCAGCGCGGTCCACACTCACTTAAACTTTGTCTTCCTGTGAAGTCTAGCTGTAATCCACTAGCTCTTGATATATAGAACGAAAGAAATCTATGAGTGATTAGTCTTTTGTTTTTAATCTGAATCATTGATTGTCGAAATCAACGGTCCAGATGCGCACAGCACAGTGCTATGCACCCCTACACAGCACCATCCCCAATTCGTCCTAATCCCTCCCGAAATCCGTCGGTTATCTAAGAAAAGTACTAAAAGAGATATTCCGTCACCCTTTTCTTAACCTTTAGTTTTCGATATAAACAAATATTCGTATATACGAGTATATCGTTAGGCTGGTTTTGGATGAATAAGTTAAAATGATTTATTGGTTTGTTCTTATTCAATTTTTTTTTTTTTTTGAGAATTGATTTTGTCACTCTCTTTTTTTAGTTAATGTCACTTCTCTTCTCTCACAAAACAAATCATCTATAGACACAAGGGGGAGTGGCAAAATCACTCCCCTTTTTTTTTTGCATTTGTCAATTTTGCTAAAATCTTTTGTGGATTATTGATTCGTCTTGACAAGAGAAATCATAAAGTAAAACGTTATGATCGAAACTCATAATTTTTTGAATAAAGACGAAAATAAGTCAGAAAGCCATAAAATTTTGATGCAAAACTAACAAAGATCCTACGGTGCACTTTCTATGAGATAGGATGAATTCTCTTATCCATCCCCTCCTGTGGTCCGATTTGAACCCCGGAAGGGGATGACCAAGTTGTCACATAAGTACAAGCATAAGTTGAGGCCAGTGGTTATTACTATAGGTCTGCACCCATATCATAGAGGGCCACATGATTAATTTATTTGGCTTGTCCTATGAGGAAATTTGGGATGATATTGGTACTTGTCTGTCTTTTTGTCAATTTATTGTGCTTGTCATTACCATCAGCTTGGGACCAATTTGAAATTGAACTTGAAAGCATTGAATTGCGCATGTATATATTACCTGTCAAGAATCATGGCTCGGATCCGTGACTGATCTTATAAGTTACGCCAATTGGACATTAATTACTAGATCGGGACATATTTATTTTATTGCTTACTACCGTACGTGTTGTGCCCGGCTGTTCGATGAACTAGACCCGAAAAAATCACCAATTTGAGAAATAATTAGTTGGGAAAACAATATCGATCAATGTCTAGTGTTGTTCATGTTCTATGCATGAAAATACATATATCTATACTTCTGAATTGAAAACTTATAATGTAAAAAATATTAATTTACAATTGTGAAGAATATAGGATAAATTTTTGGGATGTGGGGAGTTGTTTCTTAGCTTCCGCTTCCCCGCATCCCAAAAATTTATCACATATATTTTTTTCATTCCCTCTCTCTCTCTCTCTCTCTCTCTCTCTCTCTCAAGAGTCTAAAAAATTAGGATTGTATGTTTTGATGTTTTTGAAGGCAAAACGCATTTGTATAGAGTATATATTGGATATTGATTGATTCTCAAAAATAATAAAAATCATTTCACTGTAATTTCAAGATAAACACGATCTAATCATATGCTTACCGACATCCGATATGCCTAATTTGTATATGAATATTTTGCAATCCGAAGCCTACATGTGAGCTGTTCAATCAAATTGTGTAATTATGAATGAACCTCATTCCCACTCATAAATATCGGTGTTGTGACTCTGGGTTACATTAATCGTTATCCACCTCAGAGATATAAGTTTCGCCTATACGCGCAATATCTTTGTACAGCTGTGGTTGAAAACAAGTCTATACCCGTACGGAGACCGACATTATCCCATCCATCGATTTCTAACAGACGTCCAAATAAATTTGAAGCGATGGATAAAATTATCAAATATTTGTTCCACAAATTTTTGTTCGAATGGCGAGAAGTATAGTGTAATTCTTGACAGGCACAGGTACGGCATCAATTGGGACGTCAATCCACTTGAGGCTTTTGGATTTTTGACTCTTTTCTGTCTGTCTGTTTCGTTTGAAGAACGAAGACAGCATTTGGGTTATGGAACAATTAGGCCCCGTTCAAATGTCAAGAAATGATGAAAAAAATAGGGAAGAGTTAACTTTCCCACATATTTTTGGGTTTTTAGTTAACAGGAAAATGAAGAAATGACCCAAGAAAATGATTTTTCCAGTAGAATTCATTTTTCCTTAAGACGCATCTTGCAAAAGATCTGGGTTTAGAGTAGCGGGAATGTTCTCAGTCTTTTTGCGCCAATATTCTCCCCTCTCTTCTTTATTTCCCTTATTTC
>CM033801.1:22271803-22371670 GCA_019656835.1 Rhododendron ovatum | reverse complement strand
TATTGGCTTGAGATCATGTTTTCTTTGGCCTATTAGGATGTACAATGCAATTTTAGTAGTCATTTTCCATTTTAATTAGTTGGAAAATCTAGTCAGATGATTGGGGCCGTATAAGTGATCAGGGAATAGCAACCCATATCATAGAAGGCTTAACCAACATATTTCCCCCTAAAACCGATACGAAGGGGGTGTTTGGTTAGTGCATTTTCCCATTTTTGCATTCTCATTTTCACATTTTGGTTGTTTGGTTACCCAATTATGAAAACTCATTTTGTAAAATCCATTCTCAGTTTTTGACAAAGGAGGCAAAAAACCAAAATGAGCTCTGGAGCTCCTTTTCACCTTTTCCCATTTTCTCATTTTCTGTGCAATTACCAAAATATCCCTACTATCATTACCTATTTACCACTTTTGCCCTACCTTTAATTACCAAAATGAGCTCTGGACTTGTGCAAAGGCCAAGGGCAACTTGGTAAAAAGTCAATCCATAATTCATTTTCATCATTTATCTACTAAACACTAATATTGTTCCAAAATACATTATGCACATATCTTCTAAACACTTCTTTATTCTCCAAAACATACTTTAACCATAATCCAAAAAGTTAAAAAATCAAAAAGTTAAAAATAAAAAGCCAAAAAATAGGCTCCCAAATACTGCCTTGGCTGCAAAGCTTACAAATCTTCAAAGATAGAAACAGAAAATGAAAAGCTCGCTTCTACTCCAAGAATAGTGGATTGTGGCGGTGGACCGATTTGTAAACTTATCATTATCATTCTCATTCTCATGACACATGTATCTTATCATTATCATTCTCATGACATATGTGAATAAAATTTCTTCTACTGCTTGACATCAAACAAAATTCTTCCATTTTTAGCTCTTGAGCGGTGGTGAGTTAACAAATCGGTCCACCGCCACAACAGTTAAAGTTACATATTCAATAGAAAATTAGTCTTAGGTTCATTATGTAAACTTCATAAGCTCACAAGTTCATCTATTAATTTTGTAAGGTTTCAAGTCCATTTTAGGATACCATGAAGTATAGGGTAGGTTACCCTAAGGTTTAGACACTTTCATAAGATTTTATAGTGCACTTTTTTATTATAGGATAGAGTTCCTTAGGGTTTAGGCACTTTTATAGGATTTTAGAGTACACTTTCTTATTGTAAGATTTCATTGGTTTAGTCACTTTCATAAGGTACCCCTAAGGTTTAGGTTGTGTGGACTTATGGCTTTACAAAACTATTAAGTGGACTTGTGGGCTTATGAAATGTGTATAGTGGACCTATCACAATATAATGCCCCTAATTTTGAGAACGTTAAATGAACAATTTCATTTCAAAATAAACGGAGTCTGGCTCATTATTACATCATAATCCCCATAATTACACAGAAGGGAGGGAACTAAGGTTCCTAACTAAAGCTCCGTCTGCTCTTCCATCCTAGCCAGTTCTTCGGCTCCAAAGGTCCCCAAGGTGTACAGCTCATCCTGTTTATCTACAGAGTCTGATACATTATACCGGCGTCGCCACCAATATAATATGTCAGGGTCACCAAAGGTAACACCGTGAGCTTACAAAAGCTCAATAGAATATCCAAATCCATTAACTCTTAACTTACAAACAATAAATCATAAAATCAACAGAGTACAAGCAGGTTTAACAAAAACGATTAACGATAGCACATCCATATTCATTATTCAAGTATTGTTGGTGTCCATATTTTTCTGTGTTTCTCCTACACGACTCATCGTAGACCGTGTCACCATTTCCCACTTTTCAAAACTAAATCAACATTTTCGAAATCCATTTTTAACACACCCAAGCTCGGTTCCGCCGTTCCGGGTTCTCGAGTATTCTCACAATGGTTCCGCTGCACCGGGTTCCCATTGGCACACAATTGCATTGGCTCCGTACTGCGGATAACCAAGTCATTCCTCACCATGGTTCCGCCGCTCCGGGTTCCCATGGGAACGCACACAATTCAAAACCCTCGGTTCCACCGCTCCGGGTTCCCGAGTATCCCACAATGGTTCCGCCGCTCCGGGTTCCCATTTGGATTTTCGAAAATTCATCCCTCGGTTCCGCCGCTCCGGGTTCCTGAGTATCTTCACAACGATTTCGCCGTTCCGGGTTCTCATTGGATTTTTTTTTTTTACAAAAACTAAACCCTCGGTTCCGCCGCTCCGGGTTCCCGAGTATCCCCACAATGATTCCGTCGCTCCGGATTCTCATTGGGTTTTTCACAAATCTTTCTTTACACACGCACACAACTCACATAATGCCACCCAAAATCGGCCATTATGTAGTTTCAAAATATTTCCTTCCTCGAAAACTATTTCCTTTCATTAATCATACCCTAGGTGTCATGTTTCTACTTTCTCGATTCTCGTGTCTCGTTACATGGAAAGACTCCGCGGTAGGACAAAAAGAAGTATGAAACATTCTAACAAGATCATCCAACTTTATACTACATATCATGCTCAAACACCACTTAAAGCATAACGCCACATGTACGGACGCCTTTGGAGTGTATCACTTATGCTTATTCAAAGCACAACGCCACATATAAGGACACCCTTGGAGTGAAATCACTTATGCTTTATCACCCCACAAGTAATACATGCAATTCATATATGCATACTCGTAATCATCTTTAAAGATCAAAATACAAATATTTCTAAACAAACGATAAGTTCTATCTTTCAAAAATCCATTCTTTCCTCTTTTGTCGAAAGTTCAAAACAACACATGCTTATAAAGAGTAAAGACATTCTACTTTTTAACATACGGTTCTATATGTAGAGTTAGGGGACAAGGAGTTCTACCTTTCTTCTTAACGGTAGGGCGGCTACGGAGAGTAAGTTGGTGATCGGGCGGAGTAACTTCCTACGGAATGCTTACGGTAGCTTCGAAAGAGAATGGTTTCTCTCGAAACTAGATGGTGACTAAAACTACTCTACTTTATCGATCGAAAAGATGGTTTAGGATGAGTTTATTGAAGAATTTTGGAAGAACCTCAAGAACAAAGAAGAATTAAGTAAGAACAAGTAAGAACTCTTAAGCTTTTTAGAGAGAAGGTGGAGGAAGAATTGGTGTGAGTTGAAATGAAGTATGGGAAGGCTATTTATAGCAAAAGTTTTGGTTATTACCCAATGAATAAAATTCTCCCTAGCGATTATTGTCCAATGGACAAAGAAATATTGGTAATAATTTGATGTGACTAGTCATGGGAATCTATTGTCCAAGAGATAATATTTTTTCTAACATTTTATTATCCAATGGACAAAAGAATATTGGTAATAATTTGATGTGATTAGTCATGAGAATCTATTGTCCAAGGGATAATATCTTCCCTAACATTTATTGTCCAATGGACAAAGAATAATGGTAATAATTTTGAAATGACTAGTCATGGGAATCTATTGTCTAAGGGATAATATCTTCCCTAACATTTATTGTCCAATGGATAAAAGATCATTGGTGAAAATTATGGCTTGAAATGACTAAACATGGGAATAAAAATGATTACTCCTATGGTATGGCTAGTCTTGTCAAGTTTATGTACACCTTGGCAAGTCTAGTTTCTATGATCCAAGGGGTAATAATTCTCCTAACAATTATTATCCAGGGGATATTGATGGTAAGTAAGGCTGATGTGACTAGGCTTAGGCTTACTTCTTTTGGAAGCAAAATAAGGGTTTTTCATGGTCCAAGATTCCTATATGACTTGTCGGGTCCAATCTAGGCTTTCATTGACAAGACTAACTTCTATTACCCAAGGGGTACAAATTTCCCTAACAATTATTAACCAAAGGGTAAAAGGTGATGATGATGTCAAGATTATTCTAGATAGTACAACACATAAATTTGGGAAAGCATACTGTCCTATAAGTTGGGGAAAGTATACTGGCATATGGGTTGGGATAAGTACAGTGATACACATACTTTTGATTACCTCATGAACTAATGGGTAATAATTTCCCTACTTTCTATTACCCAATGGATAAACAATCATGTCATACTATTCATGACATGACAAGTCAAAGGTATTATGATGTCATGGCTTTAACTAATGGTCACTAACTTTCTTAGGTTTTATTATCCACTGAATACGTAATCATGTCACACTATTCATGACATGACAAGTTTAAAGTACAATGATGGGTAGTCAAGTCATGCTATTATTCAATGAACCATAATTTTCCTAGTTCCTATTACTCAAGGGATAAAGAATAAAAGAGGTAGGTACGGGCTTGAATAGTCTTATCAACCTTGGCAAGTCAAAGGTCTATTAACCAAGGGATAAAAATTCCCCTAACAATTATGGACCAAGAGGTAAAGGAATATTGGTAATAACTAGGGTTTGAAATGACTTGTCATGGGAGTAAAATGATTACTCCTATGGTCTAATGGTCCTATAGGGTTTGGAGGAGTTCATAAGGTTCAAAGATGGTCTAAAAGGTCCAATTAGGGTTAGGGTAATGTAACTAGGTGAATCAGTAGTCCGGTTCCTCCAACTAATCGGTTGGAAACTAACTCTACTTGCCAAGTAGGATTTCTAGCCAAGAAATATAATTTAAAGATTTTATCTAACTCGTCAGGAAAATATACAAGTGCTTTTCTAAGCATACTTGTTTTTAGAAAATGACTAGATTGCTCAGCATGAAAGATATAATTTTATACGTCTCAAATCTAATTATGACGGATTATAAAAATTAAAAAGAAATTTTTAGTAGCAAATCCAAGTAATTAAAATAAAATTTAAATATTTAACAAAATTTTTATTTACCAAAAATCAGGGTCGTTACACACAAAATCTGCCTATATTCAAATAAATAAATAAATAAATAAATTACAATCTAAGAAATAGCTCTATACGGGAAGAGACAAAACAAGAAGAAATTAATCACTATTAGACAAGAAACTAACTAGCGTTGTGCCGGTTTAATGTACGTGACCCAAAAAAATCACATTGGTGTCTTTTCGGTCATGTGTATCGAACAGACACAACGCTAGTAGTAGATCGATGAGAAAATAATTTTTTTCGATCCGTGTTCGATGCAGGCTAGTTTTGTTCTCATTCCAAGCACGGGAACACATATACTCACATATATAAGTTTTTATGAATTAAACATTTAAAGTGTAATATTTATATATTTTTTCATTTAATAGAACTCAAAACTCCCATCTCCCTAAAATATCTCTCTCTCTCTCTCTCTCACTCACTCTCTCTCTCTCTCTCTCTCTCTCAATTTTAAAAATAAGAAAAACCAAAAATCTAGAAATTTAGGGATGAGAGATTCCAGCCTTGGAAGGCAAAACACATTTGCTAATTAGTATATTGATTGATTGATTATTATCTCTTGTAAAATTTTGCATTTTCTCTCTTGATTGCAAATATGATAACCCTAGTTGGTTTATAAAATAGACTTTTCATGTAAATTAGCATTAGGTGGACTAGTTGCCCAATTTTATTAGAGCAAAAGACTTTCAAGCGTATTTTCCCAGCGCCCTTTTGGCTATTTTTTTTAGTGTCTTAATTTTGGCATTGTTTATTTTTATTATTCTCTCTTAATTTATTCTTACTAGATTCGGATCAATTTTTTCCATCACTTCATTCATCTCTATGCATGAGAGGAATCGGAAAATTATAAAACAAATCGACAAAAGTTGAAAAAAAATCACTAAAGACAACGCTAAAGACACTTAAAGATTGTCTTTTGACTACGCTAAAAGCACTAAAAGTCTATCTTGTCTCTGCGCATCATCTTGTAAGTTTTTTTTTTTTTTTTTAGCTCGGCCATCATCTTGTAAGTTGTATACACTATTTTTAAACTTTGGACTATATTTTTTCCATTTCTTTCTTTGAGACGAACTATTTGTTATCAAAATTTGATTCAAATTGAGTAAAAATTAAGAAAAAGCAACTTCTAAGACAGTGCCAAAAAGACACTAAAAAGTTTGTCCAAACTCCAAAGGCCCCTTATATATTGCATGGCCTGTCTACAATAGTTCGAAAACAATTTTCGAGTACTCTGAAAATAATTTTAAAGTTATTCCCCAAATCTGAGAATAATTAGAAAATTCCGTTTGACAAAAACTAGTCCGAGGTAGTTTGTCAAATTCAAGTATTATGCATCAATTTTCGTGTTTTCTAATGTTTCCCCTTCGTAATCTTATTATTCGGGGCTAATTGCATAAAAAATTGAGATGAAAGAAAAAGTGTCTGTCACGTGTACAATAGCCTAACAACAATTAATAAGTACTTATTTTTGAATTACAAGTGATGTATTATCAGAGAATGACCTGTTTTGTAAAACGATAAATAAGTACTTAAAAAATAAGAAATTTAACGGAACGGGCACTAAACTGGTTAGTATTCAAGAGAGGGAAAAAAAAAAAAAAACATCAATATTTTAGAGAAAAAAAAAAAGGGGAAAAACTCAACAAACTCTATGGACCAGCCTTCACCCAATATGGAGTAATAAATATAATATATGGTCCGCTTTGCTGGATAAACGTATGTCTGTCTGTTCACATGTACATGCATGTTTCACGTGGTCTAACGCATAATTTTAATATTTTAAAATTTCCCATTGAAAAAAAGGGGACCTTTGTACTCTGAAGATTCATTAATCTCTTATCTTATTACTAATTTAATTAATTAAAAGCGCCAAGATATTCAGATTCTCAGCAATGTGGGATAATTACTTACACAGTGCCAAGATCTTCCACCTGTGCAAGATGATCGAGACAATTTAATTTAGGACATGTTTGATAGCAGGTTTCGTTTTAGAGAAATTGGTAATAAATAAAGTACGTTGGATTATGAATGAGATTGGTAATGACTAATGAGATTATTAATGAGGTGATGAATCCTTCTTTAGATAATGGGATTATTGTTCACATGTTTGTTTTGGCTAGGAGATAGGATTGGATTAATATTATTTCTTTCCAATTTTACCCTTACAATGAAAACAACATTTTTCATTTTCCACCAGCTGGTTGGTTGTGAGGTTTGCCATAAATTGCCCTTCGACCAAAATCCATGAACCATTTGATCATATTACATATTTTCTGCAAGATTTTTTTTTTCCTTTTCACATTTCGAAGGCATGCGTACTAAGACGTTTAAGTACTGTAAAATACAAATGGAGGATAAAAAATGTAAACATCATAGTTAGGTTGAGTTTCCCTAAAAGAGCTAAATTGTTTTTTTTTTCTTTATTCAAATTTTATCGCGTTTGTTAGTTTGTCATCAAACTTTTGTAGATTATTAATTCGTCTCGAAAAGACAAGTCGAAAAAGAAAAAAAATATGACCGAAACCCAAATTGTTTTAGAAAAAAAGCCGATTTTTTGGTATATTTCACGACTTTTTTCAAAAAATTTGAAGTTTTGGTCATAATTGATTACTTTTCACAAACCAATAATTCACAAAAATTTTATGCAAAACTATAGAGCGCAAATTTTTTTTGAAAAAACAAAAGAAGAAGAAGCCCCAATTGGGTTTTTTTTTTTTTTTTTGTAGAGAAATTAATAATTACTATTCATATAGGAAATGAAGTTAACACATTTTCACCATGTATACAGCCTTTCCCATTTACATGCATATCAAAACCTGCAAAATTAGCACACATTCCACATACCATACCCCCTCTTTGAAACGCTTAAAATAAAAAATACATATTGCGACAATGCAATAATAGTAGAGTACGCTGTAAAAGGGGGCATTTGGAAAATCCTGCGAGAAATTGGGGTGGGGGCCGGGGACTACGAAACCTATATACTGTATTGGTTTAGCAATTATCCCATGCCTCCGGAACGGAACAAACCAAACACGAATTCATTCTTCAAACCCCTTCCGGCCGGCCACTTTAGAGTACTTTAGTAGTCCTATATATATCGATCACATGCAACCTTGAAAGCAGCTGGCTGCTATCAACCATGGCCTTATTAATTAAGGCTCACATGCACCCACCATATATATATATATACACACACACACACTCTCGGGATCCAATGAGGGATCCCGCACGGCCTTATCGTGTGGGACTTTTCTTTCCCGATCGAATTGCAACGATCCGAGCCGTTCAAAGTGTGAAGAACATGATTTAATGGGTACCCGCGAGAAATCGGCAAAAAAAATGATTGGGAATGGCTTGATCCGAACAGTTTTTTACTGAACCATTCAATAAAAAATTATTCGGATGAAGCCTTTTCCAATCATTT
Organism: Rhododendron ovatum; assembly: GCA_019656835.1. Lineage (NCBI taxonomy): Eukaryota > Viridiplantae > Streptophyta > Magnoliopsida > Ericales > Ericaceae > Rhododendron > Rhododendron ovatum. The sequence goes on along the minus strand of CM033801.1, from coordinate 22,363,433 downwards.
TTTTTGTTGATTCTTAAGGGTATCCTTAAAATCACGTTCTGATTACTTTGAGCGGCTCGGATTGTTGTAATTCGATCGGAAAAGGGAAGTCACGCACGGTAAGACCGTGCGGGATCCCTTAGGAGATTCGGACTGTGTATGTATATATATATATGTGTGTGTGTGTGTGTTGCAGTTCCAGTACTCAAGAACGATCTCACAATTCCTTACATATATATATATATATATATGTGTGTGTGTGTGTTGCAGTTCCAGTACTCAAGAACGATCTCACAATTCCCCCACCATACATAATATATACTTCTTGTCAATCCTAGCTAGCTAGCAACACGCGCGTTCCTACCTGCCTAGTATATATAATATTGGTGGCGCTTTGCCTATATCGAACTTACGACCTCATACACGCACATCCACATGGCCCACACACGATTTTAAAAACAATGTACATTATCTTGTTTAATTTTATATATATATATATATATATACACACACACATGCAGTGGCTGACACAGGATTTACGCAAGGTGGAGGTACAAACCTTTAAGAAAAAAAAATAATAAATCATGATTATGTGGAACAAAATAAAAACATCCCTCATTGAGTTAAAAATAACAAGTAAGTAAATAAAAACCAATTTTCTCAAACAATCATTAGATACATCAAGAACTCTAAGCTGTTTGCAAAAAGAATTAATAGAAAGTCGAAACATCAATTAAGATTGACGATATGTTCCGATATAGGAGTAGTTTCTAGATTAACATTTTTTTTAAGTTCTAAACTAATATTAATTAAAACCTTCAAATTTCAAGTTGCAAAACTCAATTTGACTAGAAATTATTGGGTGGCTCAGAGGCATTGGATAATTTTTCCTTATGGAGGTGCGTGTAGGGAGAGAGAAGGGGAGAAAAAGTAAATGTCAAGTCCAATCAAATCCCTTTTATGCGTGTGTATGAAGAGAGAGAGAGAGAGAGAGAGAGAGAAAAAGGAGCTGGTGTGTCCCGGTGCAGCAGAAAGACAGATTACCCGAAATAGGTATTACTTGGAGAGTAAAACACATTAGAGCTGGGAAAAAAAACCACAATTGGGAAACGGTAGGTGGGAACACGTGACCTCACGTGCCTCATCTTAAGTCTGTCCCTGTATATATGGGGTGGTTTTAAAGACATCTATAAAAATATTTTAAAAAATATTTCATAGTTTTCAATTAAATTTTGATGATTCGAGTCGCTGAATGTAATCAGAATTTAATTTTAAGAGTAGCCACGTCAAATCAACAAAAAAAAAAAAATTGTTCGAAAAGGGCTTGATTTGAGCGGTTTTTAATTCAAATTTGATTAACAGTTCAATTAAAAACTGCTCAAAACAAGCAATTTTCGGTCATATTTTTTGTTAATTTCTCTCGGGCACCCTTAAAATCACATTCTACATATATTGATCGGTTTGAATCATAAAAATTTGATCGAAAACTATAAAATTGAGATTTAGAATATTTTTTTAGATGTTTTATTAAAATAAGGACCTTCTCATTGCAGTTTTTAGTCCATGTTGTCCAAATAACCAGACTATCTTCTTTTTTCTTTTTTTATTATATAATTTTGAAGACCGTCCAGACCAGACTATCACAGGTATTTAAATTGATACCAATCGAAAGTCTTATAGGAGTAATAGCAAATGAACATGTTGGGCCAAGCATTATCCTACATGGGGAGTATGGGACTATTTGGTTCTTATTCTAGGATTGGATAATGATTTACTTGTATCTAATGACTACAGTATAATACTAAGAAAATTAACTCTGATCAGGAGTTATTAACTCTTTCGTTCTTAATTAGATCTCAGGTCCGTAACCTTTGTCGACTTGAATGACCCCTAAGAGTGGACGAAGAGGTTGATTATTACTCCCTTCGTTCCTAAATAAGTGTTCGGCGTGCAAACCTAAACCTTAACAAAAGATTCATGTTTTTGTTAAAAAATCTAATCTTTTCACAATCTAATAGAACTAATTATTATTTGTGGAAAAAAATTAAATTTTTTAATGAAAAAATATATTTTTAAAGGCCTAAATTTGCACGCCAAGTATTTATTTAAGAATAAAGGGAGTAAAAAATTAATCAAAATGCATACAAAATTGCCAAAACATCCAAATATATGAAAAAAGATTAAAAAAACCGCTAGAACAATAATGAGAACTTACCCATGTGAACTTGTAGACTCCATGTCAGTGATCACTTTTGGAAAGTTCTAGAGATGATGTGCAATGTAGATGTTATACTACTCCATCAGAAAGGCTAAAAGCAAACATCATAGAGCTACTTTGCTTTTAATTTCCCAAGCTGGAATCAATTCTTTTACAGTTAGAACAACTGCAAACAATCATTGCCTAGGGTGGTTAGGCAATCAAATTTTAATTTTGTTGCAACCACAAAAACATTTACGCTACAAATACACACGCATGAGCCCCACACACATGGGTCCTAAATTCTGAAAAACATTGAGACCTGGCTAGCTAGTTTTGATGATAGTAGTGTTAGATTTTATCTCATATCGCTTATTTGAACTACAAAATTTGGTTAGTTAAATTAGAGGTTACTTCACCTATTGTCAATTGATTTTAGGTTAGAACCATCCAAGAAATATAATATTGTATCAGAGTTAGGGCTTGAGTGATCTCTCCTCACGTGGTCGAGTCTCCGTCGCTTGAGTCAAATCGCCTTGTCTCATCAATTCGTATTTTCATGTGCATCCGGGGAGGGGTGTTAAATTTTATTTTACATCGCTCACTTAAGCCACCTAAACTTGTTTAGTTAAATTAGAGGCAATTTCACCTATTACTAATTGATTTTAGGTTGAAACCCTTAAAAGAAATCTAACAAGTAGATTGGGTATATAAACTTGGAAAGCCCTCGATCTTGATGCTAATTAAGAAGTCTATATGTCACTACATGTAACTACTTCTTTCATTTACTATTTGTTTTGCTTAATAATTTTTTGAGTTAAACGTATAGAGTGATTTCATGTACATCTTCAATTGGCCCGGTAACCCATTGAATAATTATTTTTTCTGCTAGTCATATGCCTCTGCCATATATTACAGTTTATTTTTCAGTTAAAGTTCATGATATCAATCCGGCCGGTTTCACAGGTTTGGTAGCATACGCACAACAGTTGTGCAAAACTCTTTGCACAAGTACCGGTCGCCACCCGTCTATTGTTGTAATGGACAGTCCAGATTCGTTGAGAAAATAAATAAACTATTCGCACGGATAGTTTACTTTTAAAATCTAGATAGTCCAAATACATCTAGACAACCAGAATTTGTTATACAACACACAACGTTGTAGCATTTTTGAAATTCAAATTATGGGGACACAGTACTCCTCATTTGAACTAAGATTAGATGAGATATAATACAAAGTACGTACGTAGGGAAAAATTACTAGCTAGTAATTATTTAGCTTAAGGGAAAATTAATAAACAAGGCAATGTTTCTTTTGTCCGTGCACTGGCCGTGGTTTACTGCTTTAATTTTATAAGTTCCTAATTCAAATTTGTCGTGGTTAATTAAAATGTTACTAATACAACATTTATAATCCACCATACGAAGGTGAAATGTATATTTGTTCGCCGCATATAAGAACGCTTAATTTCACTAATTAGCTTTCACACATCATTCCCATATCGAGAAGGTTAAATGATACAGAGAAAGTAAAAAGCACAAGGCCATTGGCGGAGCTACACATTGCTGGGATAAAGTGTTGCGAAATAGGTAAAATAAAGGGGCGGTGATGGGAATAATGTCATTGAATTTGAATATAAGTGCAATCATTACATTCCTCCTTAAAAAGTTGAAACTCTTGAAAAGGACCAAAAATAAGAAACGGGTGGAGTATTTTTTATTTTATTTTATCTGCGGATGGAGTATGTCATTAACTTGTTACCATAAGTAAGAGAAGGGGAGGTTGTAGCTATTAGCTACAAGTCGAAGCTGTGGCTATTGAAATGGAAGATTGGGTGATTGGATTTTCTCCTTAAACTCTGGGACCTGCACTCTTTAGCAATGCTTGTCTGGAGAGTTGGAGGACCACACGCGATCACACCAACATCAACATGGCCCCATCGCTCTGCTATCGATCCAAATATTTCTGCAGCAAGGAATAGGATTAAGAACATTAGAGAGTTCATAAAACAAATCTTTATTTCCTTCACGAAAAAAGGAAGGTTTTTCAGTGGTAATTTAAGCTTATATCAACAAAAAAAAAAAATCAAGGATGTACAATGAAGCTCGATACACATGCCCAAGGGACAAGCAAGATGATATTAGAGCAAAAACATCGAAATGTTCCTGCAGCAAAATTCAGAATAATAAAAGCTTATCCTTATTCTCTTCTGGAAAATGAGGGTTTTTGGGGGGTAATTTAAGCAAACATTAACCACTTATCGAGCACTACAATGAGGCTCGATACATGCCATTACTTATCAAGGATATAAAATGTGGCTCGATACATGCCCGAGGGGCAAACAAGATGATGGTAGGGCAAAAGCCATCCAAAATAAGAGAGCTCCTTGAACGCCTAGCCGGAAAAAAAAAAAAAAAAAAAAGGGAAAAGGAAAAAGGAAAAACAGCTACTCTCATTACCAGCTGAAATTGCAAGCAAATATGAGGATGTGTTTCGAACTTGGGCAAAGGAAGAGCTGGGTTCAAAGCAAAACAATACAAAACACTTTTTGTCTCATAAACATGTCAAAAATAACCAAAGCTAAGTACTATCTAGACTGATTCAAGCATATTATGTAACCAAAGTTTACAGTTCGTATTTATCTATTTCACTTATATAACATGTTTTGATGAAATACCTTTGAAGTCTGGTCTGCATCCATACCGAACAATATTTGAAGTAGCACCACAACACTCACTCGACTCCTTTTGTTCCCTTGGTTGATTATTCTGCATGATGCCACTATTTTGCCTGTCATCTTCACCTAGTTCTTTTGCTGAAGTTTTTGTTTCCCACATATGCCATAGACCAACCACACCACCACCAAAGATAATTGGACTCCCAACCATACAAGCAACAAATAGAAGCCCCTTTTGCCACCAAGCAGTTATGTCAAAAGCATCTATGTAAAAGATTTGTACCAAACCAACAGAAAGAACGAGTCCGATTGTAGACACAATGACATAAAGTCCAGACCAGGCAATACTTCCAGTGCCAACCAAAACAGAAATGCCATACCGGTTGCGGATAGGAACTCCGAAAGAGCTCACAGATTCACTAATTTTTCCCTCCTCCTGCAGTTGAGAACGTTAGATACTAGAAAATAAATAAGCTGAAATAAGATTAGGAATCGGAGTGGTATACCTAAGGAAGGAAAAGACAAGTTGGTTTACCAGCCGAGGTTCTGATTCTCGAGTGACGTAAGTTTGAATTTCAAGATTGAGGGTATCAGAGAAAACTGGACAGATTGATTCCATGTCAAGGCTATAAAGAAGAGGAAGCTCATCCGAGGTTTTCAGAGCCCAAACTACCAAAACATTTCTTGGGAGACATGGTTTCTTATCATTAATACGGTGGAGAATATCACTCAAGATAGCCAGGAATGGTGATATCCCAATTCCTCCAGCGACTAAGATAAGGTTTTCATACCTTAAAACAAAGACACACACATAAAGAAAAACCAGTCAAGTCCAACACCCAAAGTACGAAAACAAGAACAATTGAACATCTAGCGTATGTCTAGTCAAGTTGGAAGATAAGTAGGAAATTTTTTCCATGGATCCTGTCCTCCTCTTCTGCTTTAACCGTCTGCACAACTTTGCCAACTCTACATTTGGTCCAATGACAAAACTTCAAGAAGTTGTAAATTTGAAAAGAAACTTGAGTTTGAAGATTAAATGTTGGTTTGGGAATGGGAACAAACATGGCTAACTTCGGATAACCTACCTAGTTATCATTTAAGCTCTAGTGAGGAGCCAAACAAAGTGCAGCATCAAAAGAGGCTATTGCAAATACTGAATAATGTTAACATGACCTCCCTGCTTCATCATAATAAGCATTTGAGATGCACATAAGCAAGTTCAAATACAAGAATACGTACGTTAAGTGGTAGGGGAATTCATGCCCATACGGTCCCTCTACAGAAACAGTTATGTTTGCATGATGAGACTGTAACGGTACCATTGTACTGTCCTCCTTGGGACCATTTAAGATTTTCCCTCTTAGCTTTTCCGTCCATTCGCCAAGATTCTTAATGAGAATTGACATATGGTACTTTCCGTCCAAAGGACTCGATGAGACGCTGAAAGGATGCCATTGCAGCCAGGATAATTCCCGAACTTGAATAAAAATAAAACTGAGGGCATTGTATTGCAGATCTACATTATCAACCACCAAATAGTGAGAACTGGATAGAAAAGAACAAAATAAATGCTCGGTTGCTCTACAGAATCAGCTTTAAGAGTTCTTGTTTTTTAAAACACAAACACCCATCATGATCATATTATTTTTATCCCATAGCAAAATTGTTTCCCAGAATTGCGAACAGATGTTTGTTTTTTCTTTACAATACGTTATGTTCCAAAAAATACAAATAACTTTAAACAAGTTGGAAAATCCTTTTCTGAAAAGTGTTTTGGAAAACTGAATTTGAAAACAGAACCAAAAAAGAAATATTGCAAGAGCTCTTATTACTTGCGGGTTTTGAAACGACCAGTTCCACTGTTCCACAGGGACTGCAACTGGCTGATATTACGTTGACAGTCCTTCGTGATTGACAGAATCTAAGAAACCGATCAAGTATGAACAGAAATATTCCTCCAGCAGCTACACTGAAAATGAAATCACCAACGTGCATCGCCAAGAAAACAACAAACACAATGTATAGTTGATGTGTATAGAAGAATAACTCGAAGTTTTGTCTCCTCATTGGCGGAAGTGAAGTCACCCACATGAATAGACCAGCTGCAAGGCTGATGACTCCGGCAAGGTTCGCCACACCAATGGTTTTCCACTCCAATATCTGGGCGAACCAATTAAGCAAGGCTTAGCATCTCCCTCCATCTCCCTGTTTCTCTTTCATGCTTTCTAGTACATCAATGGTGTTCATTGAATGGAGGAAAGGAGACCAATTATAAGAGGAAACAATACAATGAGAGGATTTGGGTTAAAGCATTTTACATTTTGTATCACCAGCAAGCTCACTCGAAGATTTGGATTTGGGTTAAAGCATTTTACATTTTGTATCACCAGCAAGCTTACATTTTCTGTTTGTTGAATAGCTTGATCTTTACTGTTGGTCACTTTCCTATTACCTTAAGCTTTGGGGCAATTGGTGACTTACCATGTAAGAGCTCTGGCTTCTAGGAGGTCTTGGATGCAACTCTCTCCATTTTCATTTATTTTTTTCCCACTTGTATTCAACTTCTCCCCTTAGCATTATGCTTATACTTTTGGAAAACTTGGTGACTTATTTACTTTACATTGTATTGTGTTTCCATAGTCAAGGAAGTTTTTTTTTTTTTTTTTGGGGCGGGGGGGTGGTGGGTGGTAAATCAGTAAATGTCAAGACAGTTTATTTATTGGGATTTGAATCGTTCCTTAAAAATACTAGATTGAGCATTCCAACTTCATCCCAACTTTCATTCCCTCTTCTTATGCTTTCAAATTTCTCCACCCGTTTTGATAGATGTGGGTATGAGTATTGGAACTTCAACGTCACTGGAGGGGGAGGAAGAGAGCTCGAGGCAGTCTGAGATGACGGAGGATAGGACAATTGGATTGAAGTAGTCTTAGTACAACTGCACCTCCCTTGTTATAGGAGGTTGGAGTAGAGAACCAGAGAGTAATACAATGCAGTTGCAGTCAAGTAGCCTTTGTATAATTGGACCTCCCTTATAAAAGGAGGGTTGCAGGAGGGGCCCAGCTCATCTGAGGACAGGTGGCCCCTCCTCGTTGCCTCAGCAGATGGGAGGTGATAAAACCTCCTCTGCAAGTCCTAGAGTCAGACTTGAGCTACCTGAGCTTGTGAGAAGTCATTCCACGGAGATGTCAGGTGGTTGGTTTGATACAGGCACCTGCTTACTCATTAGGAGGTGATGCCGAGGCAGGGCATCCAGATGCAGAGGTCGTATCATGTTGTGAAGGTCTAACGGATACCCACTAGACTAGCGAATTAGTGTGGTTATCGGTGTAAATGACAGCAAGGAATCGTCAGTTGGACCCTAAAACTGTAGGCAAAACACACCCAAAATTTCCCAGAAAAACTATTTTCTTATTTCAATTGTCTCCCAACCAGGAGTTTTACATCCACTACTAATTATATCATCAATGTGTTGTCCATGATTCCTCTAGTTTTCTAAAAGGAAGTCACATAACAAATTTAATTCTATCACCTGTAATTTGCATATTCAAATTCTTTTCACTAACCCTATCATTTTACTCTACACAACCTTAGCCTACTAATTTCCACTCAAAGGAACTGTCAAACCTTCACTGTGTACAAATGTCTGAGTGGTTCAGCAAATGAAGAAACAAGTAATGTAAGTTGTGAAAGACAAATATAAGTACTTGTGCAATGTGTGCATGCATGCATGTATCAGGATGCTTAAACGAAAGCAAAAAGTATCGTGGAAACTCACTTCATTTAGGAGTTCGCCTTGCAATGCCCATGCTATTATGTATAATAGCCCATGGAGTGTAAAAAGTAGCATAGTGAGATGTCCCAACCATACATGATATCTAGTTGCAAGCTCAAAAGGGATATCTACGAGACGGAGAAGAACCGATCCCCTTGCAACTGGGAGAAACAAAAATACCAAGCAAAATAACCCAATCATACCAAGGCGAAGTCCCGTCAGCTCCAGCACCAAATAACTGAAAAACAAGTGTCGGCTGTAATTTAGTCGATCAAAACCAATCTTTACACACTGAAAGACCAATCTATATGTCATCTTTTTCTGTGCCTTTTCAAGTCACATCTCACTTTGATATCCATTGTTGGTTCTTTGTTTGGAAACAATTGTCAAGATAATAGTGAAGTCAACTAATATTGTGCCACATAATCAGGTGAAATCAAATGCTGAAAATCAGGGTGATATATGGAAAGCCTACCATATTGAAAACATTAAAATGGCACCCTTACGTGGCTATTAAATCTGAAATAGATGGGAGAGGACAACCATCCAAGATTTGGACATATGATTTCTCTTATAGTAAGAACTACCAAATCTTAGTATTCTCAGTCATAGGTGCTATCTTATAGGAAAGAACAAACAAAGCATAATGTGAATCTATCGTATGAAACCAATCTATCGGATTTCTAACTTTTGACAGCTGCCAAACGTTTCTTCAAATGCATATTGCAATTTCTTAAGGGACAAAAGGTACCATTAATGCAACAAAATCATTTCCTCATGCCATGGTATCATTTCCTCATTCTGGTATGTTTTTCCTTAAGATATTTCAATATGCAGTAAACTCTACCAAATTGGAAGTGAAAAATTTAGTCCAAGGACTCTGGGCTTGTTTGTTCGTGGGAATAGGTCATAGGGATAGGATTAGTCATTCCAAGCAAAGGATAGTCACACATATGCTGCTCTTTTTTTATTCTGTAGAATGGATTAACTACACAGTCAGGACTAACAACCCCTCATACTCACGTATGGAGACCCAAATGTAGTATACACAGGATACGGCAAATCCAGTCATCTATTCAGCAAATACCTAAACATAGGATAACTAATCCCTGCACAAATAGTCCCCGGATAACTAATCCCTGCACAAATAGTCCCCGGAATATTAATTGATCCCCTAATGAAACAAACAAGCCGTGTGAGAAACAGGAATGAATTTGGGAAAGGAAATGGATTATCAAACTCGTTATCCATCTGATTGGATCCATGAATGAGCAGCACAAAGCATAAAAGAACTCCCACTGTTGACACGTACCCCCATTGACTAGTTGTCTAGCTTGAGCCTATAGATGTGATCTTTCCAAAGCATACAACAAGACAGACTGAGGCTCCATTGGGTGCAAGCAAAAGGTTGATGAAAGAAAAAGGAAAGGTAGATTAGGAGACTGTTTTGAACTTCATTTGGCTGCACTTAAATATGCTTTCAATATTTTCAAAAGAAGGTTTAGGAATAAACATTGAGAGTAAAAGTATTTCTAGTTCTCTCTTTGAATATTCTTTTTCTCCATTTCGAAAGATGTTAACTAAAATTATTGACATTGCTGTTCTACTGATGCTTCCTCTTACTGAGCATAATTCGCCTTTTACCAGATCTTTTCATGGTTATTTTAGAACTTGAACTCCAGCTTATTTCCACAAATCATGTACACCAAGGAAGTGGTAAACCCCAATGTCAATTTGTGAAATCCTAAAACATTCTCAATTCGGAATATTTCAGAGTCAACTTGGGAAAGTTTTCAGTTATGCAGAAGTAAATTAGGACGCGAAAGGTATGGAATTAGATTTTACGTTAGAAAATGCTTGCTGGTGAAAAAAGAGAGCGTAAAAGAAACAGGTCATTATACGTTAGGAAGTGGTAACCGAAGTGAGGGGATCCAACAACCAATTAAATAAGCACAAACACAACCAATCCGCCATATTAGCACCCGACACATATTGGACAAAGACACAATACGGGAATGTTCTAATACGTTCAACTATGTGTCTGATTTTTTCCTAGGTAGTTTCTAATCGGTATGCTGAGGACATGTTAGGACACAATGGGGACAAGCTGAAGACATGTTAGGCAATAATTAAAAAAGTTAGGCAAGGCCAAATTGCCATGAATACTTGGCTCTTGAATACTTTATTTAGTTACTGATGTTTACATATCTTCATAAGGCTAATATTATTTTGCATTCTTACTAATCAGTTGAAATAAGCAAATTTTTTGTTTCTATACTTAATACTCTTAAAAATTTTATTCATCAGGCTAATAAATAAATAATTAAAACCTAAAAGCTCTATTTCTTAACCCTAAATGCCGCTAAAACAGGAGATATCTTATCTTTCTCTCTCCAAACTCGTTAGTAGGCAAGAGAAAATCTCACACAAGCAAGAACTCAGTTTCTGCATCAACACAAAAATCAAGCCAAACTCAATAGAAGATTCGTAAGCAATCAATTGCATGGAACCGTACCATTGCTCTTGAAAAGTCAACTGAAACTCGGATAGGACTTTGAAGTTCGCAAGAGTGTATGCATAAACAGCCCAGATGACATATATTGAAAAGAGGAGAATTCCAATCAACTCTGCAGCAGAAACAACTCCAAAGGGTCCATTGACGAGAACTGGGAATGTCCACAACTGGAACCGTGGACGTTTTGACGACTTCATCCTGCAGTTTCTACTACCAAATTACTCTTTCTAACGCTTAGTCAAGCTTAATGAACAACAAAATGGCATATGGATTCGCTTCCCTAATAATACTAGATAACGGGACATTAAAAGTACTTCTCATACTACAGAATCACTTACACTTGGAATTCCTCGTCCCCAGATATGAGAAGATGTGCTATAGCCAGAAATGCGATGACAAGAATTGGGGCACTGAATGCCAAAAACATACTTCCTGCAATTTTGCCAAATCAAACTTTAAGATCAGTAAACAGTCCGTGAAATTCTGCATTGACATTTAGGCTCCGTTTGGTAAAGTGGGTATTTCAAATATAAAATCCCATATCTAATTTCACCAAAAATACAACAGATTGAGCTATGGATGACTTGCATGAAAAAGTCATTACCAATCCATAATTGTAGCCCTCCAAACTCAAAAGTCAAAACCAATATACAAATTATCACATGTATATTTGATCCTTTTTTTTTTTTTTTATATATATAGGCAAAATTAATTGCATTCATCCCGTATATTTGATCTATTCTTAAATAAACGTTTTATTTTTGGGTAACTTAAATTCATTAAAGCACAAAACAAAACCACCAAAGGGCATAGCCCTTACAAGAACAATCCAGCCATGGCCTTTGCTAGCTGCCATTAGCAGTTTCTCAATTAGCATTGTCAACTATTTTCATACAAAATCTCAGGAGGCCTTTGTCTTTGGTTCGACTCCCAACCACGTGCTATTAACATATGTACACCATACTAGACCTTACTCTTAATAAATAACCTAGAACTAGAACCAACCTTTAGACTCCTTGTGCTCAACTTAATAGATGCATGGGCAAAATACGGATTACCTCCCTGAGGTTTGGCCCTTTGGTAGATGACCCCTGTGTTTTACTAATAATCAGTTTGCCTCCCTACGGTTTTGAAGTTTTGAAGTAAAGTGCAACTCCTAACTATGTTAACGGCATAAGTAAAATGGCCATGCTACCCTTTCTTAAATGAAAGGTCTTTACTCTACTTAGCATCTCCCAACAGCCTCCTATTTTCTTCGCAGACATACACACGCGTAGTACATATACTCGGAATAACTCGCCGGAGTAAAGAAAACAAAACCTCGCCGAAATAAAGAAACCAACACCGAACAAAGTGGAATTTTTTATTTATCCGAACAAACAAAGTGAAGTTGGAAACCCACAAATCTGATCCTTGTTCACGATCAGCCCGACAAATCCCACAAATCTGATTACTCTTTGTTGACTCTCTAGGATTATAATGGGGCCCATTTTGCTCAAAACAGTCATAACATGGAACACACTGGATCCAATTGAGATCACTACCAGTATCAAGAATCAAAGAGTAATGTCTAGGAGGTGTACCCACAAGCACATCCATGAAGTACTCTCCTGATCCAAGACTCACCCCGGACTCGAGCGCTGCCGTCAGCTATTCGCCGGCAGAAAATCCAGATGGGGAATGCTGCGGGGAAGTCGCCGGAGAAATCACCGGCTTGAATTCTTGCTTCCCAGATTCATTTTTCCCTAAGTCTTCCATCTCTTTCTTCTTCTTCTTCATTTGGATCATCTTCTTCAGTTGGGATTTTTGAGTGGGTTTATGCAGGCGAGGAGAGAGAGAGAGAAATAGAGAGGGGAAATTGACAGTGGGTTTCTAGATATATATTCTGGACGGCAGAGAGGGTTTTGTGGTTTGGGAGGATAGTGTTCGGGAAGATGATGGAGAAGGATAGTGTGGTCATCTTACACCAAAAATTTATTTGATTTTTTTTTCTATCTCACTCTCAAAATAGGCATGTGTTTGACATATTCCTTTCAATTTGAAAGAAAAATGTAACGGTAGCACTCTAATCCAAAATCAAAAAAAGGGCAAACTAATCATTAGTAAAACATGTGGTGATTATATGCTAAAGGGCCAAATCATAGAGAGGAAATCCGTATTTTACCGTAGATTCATTGAACAAGACTAATTGACGCACGAAAAATCTCAATGACTCTTCTATCGAACACTAAAAATTGTGACCGGAAATTAAATAGATAAAACTAAAACTTAAAAGACATAATTAGAAGAACCCGAAAAAATGCCCCCTCATTTCTAGCAGCTTCATTATGCTTCTGGCATCAAATAGCTGCCGTTTGCATTCTCTCATTAAACATTCTTGACACTTTTTCATACCAAATCTCAGCAGGCCTTTTTCTTCGGTTCGACTCCCACCCATTTGCTATCAATTCATGTGTTCCTTTGTTGGGTCATTTTATACCAACTTATCTCATATCGTTCATCTAAGTCATCCATGCTTGTTTAATAAATTTTAGAGGTCACTCCACTTATTATCAATTGATTTTAGATTGGAATCCTCTAAGAAATTTACGTGGTATCAGAGTTAGGTCATGGATCACCTCACCTCACGTGGTCGAGTCTCTATAGCCCGAGTCAAATCTTGTCATCTCCTCAATTAGTATCTCCACGTGCATCAGGTTGTACATGAGGGGGAGTGTTAAATTTTATCTCACATTGCTCATCTAAGCCACCTATACTTGGTTAATATATTCTAGACAGAAATGTCAACTATGCTTCGTGTCGTGCTGTACCCATATCAGCACATCTCCAACCGAGTTTCGTCTAAGAGAAAAAAATTCTGAAAAGTGTAAAATATTTATCAACACAAAAATTGTAGAATGTTATGTTACAGTATAAAATAAAAATAAAAATAAAAATTTTTATTTTGTATTAATATTAGTATTTGGTGTGCTATGCCCTTTTGCGCAAGTACCCATCTAGAACCATGCCATGTCACATTTAAATGTGTCGTGTCCGTCTAAAATCGTGACATGCAGTGCCGTGCTAGCCTGACATGTTTTACACCTCTAATTCTAGAGGTTACCCTACCTATCGCCAATTGATTTAAGTTGAAACTCTCCAAGAAATTTAACATTTCTGTGAAATCAACATATATTACATGAAGCCTTAATTAAAGTAAAAAGGAAGAAGTTCACCTTTAATCCCAAAACAACTTCCATCGGTGAGCTCAAGATATTTCTCAAACCAGGCATCGACAAACTCAGATGGGTAAAGGAAGATGAAAGTAGCCCAGGAAATGAAGATTACCCATATTGTGTACTTGAGAATTATTTTCATGGATGATGCAAATATGGCTTTGCTCTTGCCATTGCCTTGGCTCGAAACAAGAGGTTCTGTTGCAGAGAGTTCATCCATTGAAGGTTTGAAGAAAGACAAGAATGGAAAGGGGGAATCTTGGTCTAGTTTAAAAGAAGGCCAATTATTTATATAAAGATATTCCAAGAAACACCAAACACATCACAATCAGAACTACCCTTCCGTACCATTTTGTTGCTGTTGTTTTTTTTTTTTTTTTTTGATTTTTAATTTTTTATGTTCGTGTAATTTTTAATCGCTTATATTTTTTAATATAAATTTTAAAAATAATATGTAATATAGATTTTACTTAATAGTTATCGATTAATTCTAAAACATAAAATTTTTAAAATTATAAAAAATATTATAAATTAAAAAATATAAACATTTAAAAAACGACACAAACAATAAAAATAAAACAGCAAAATGGGACGAGTAATAAAGTAAGACAAAATCAATCAAGGAATTTTCGAAGAAAACGAAGTCACAGAAGGCTGTCCTTAAAACTCACAATCTTATCTGAAATTGGGTCCCAGAACCCAATAAAAAGTTTTGCTGCTTCCTTAGGCAGGCTTTAACCTTCGCATGGCTGCATATATCATGAGCGCTGCCATACGTACCGACGGTCATGAGAGATCTACTATAGATTTTACACGAAAAATTTGAGCCGTTCAATAATTTTAAAACGAAAACTTGAGTAGGCTTAAGGAAAAATCAGCTCAATTTGATATGTATAGGTTCTCGATTCAAGCTTTCCATTTGTCATCCAATCTAATCATTTTTGCCGATTTTTAAAAAATGGAAAGATTGGATCGAGCACCTATACATATCGGATTGAACTGATTTGAGCCGATTTCCCGCGATGTCCACTTGGTTTTTTTTAAAATTATTGAACGGCTGGGATTTTCTGTGTTGGACCTGTAGAGGGCCCCGTGTGGCTATCAGTACCCCGTCAGTATGCGGACCATTGGTTCCTTTAGCTTTTCTCTATATCATACTCCGAGGACTGCTAGTGGTAGAGACAAGTTTTATACCGACGAGTATTGACGGTCCCGCAGAGTCCATTATGGGTCTCACATGAATGATTCGAATTGTTCAATAATTTAACAAAAAAACGGGTGAGATTATGAGAAATTAACTCAATCTGATAAGTATAGGTGCTCAATTTAATCTTCTATTTTTTTAATTCAAATTTTGGGATTCTAAAATCTAGATGAAAAAATAAAAAATTGGATCGAGTACCTACACATATCGGATTGAATGATTTCTCACAGGCTCACTCGGTTTTTTTGTTTAAATTATTAAATAACTCAGATCATTCATATGAGACTCGTAGTTGGCCCCATGTATTTGTCAGTACCCCATTGGTATAAAACTCGTTTGTACTCTTATCATTTTTGCATCATGTGACGTCTGCAGTTGATTAAAATATCTTGAAAGTGGCAAAACTCACCAATTCCTCAACTATCAAGGGGAAATTGGTGTTCAGTGGCCATTTGGACAAATTATTCCCAAGTCATGGACTAGTTTTTCGGAATTGCCTTTTCATGGGAAGGAAAACAATAATTTCCAAGACATGGTGTTGAAGACAAAAATATCCCTCTTGTCTTGAACTTAGAGGGCAACTTAGATTCTTACACGGGGCAACTTAGGTTCATACATGGGGTAACTTAGGAGGGGACTTAAGGTTCATACACATGGCAACTTATGTTCATATACGGGACAATTTAGGTTCATATACGGGACAACTTAAGTTATACACAGGTCAACTTAAGGGCAACTTAAGGTTCATATACAGGGCAACTTAAGTTTATACACAGGGCAACTTAGGGGCAACTCAGTCACTGAATGAATTTTTCTAGGCCCACATCCACAATCGAACTCCTTATGTCTGGTGATCCAGACGGCGGCGTTCACTTTCTTGTCTTTGCCATCAACTGATATCTCCCAATCCTGCAAATCGTTCAAAAATCCTTGGAAATCCTGGTGGAAGGATGAAACAATCCCAAAAAAAAATTGCATCATGCCAAAAAAAGAAGAAAAGAGAGTGGGATAACAAATTCCACTTCTGATTGATCAAAAGCCTTTTAGTTTCAATATGGGGTCACCCATGGAAGACTGAATTGACGAGGAAGGCAACAAGCAGAGAGAAAGAGGGAGAGGGTACCACAGCTTGATCGCGATCGTGCTTGTTTGAAGCCTTAGCCATTGGAGTTGGAAAAGTGGAGAGAGAGAGAGAGAGAGAGAGAGAGAAGAAGAAGAAGAAGAAGAAGAAGTAGAAGAAGAAGCAGCAGCTTCGTAGCTTCGTTGGCTACGTAATTGGGAAAGGGGAGAAAGTAGTAACTGGTTTTTAGGGTTTCAAATGTGTGTGGGTATATTAGTCTTTTTACATGGCCCATTCCATGCATTAAGAATTATTTTTATCCTTTTCATATTTAGTTGAATTCTATGAAAACTAGTCCATGACTTGGGAATAATTTGCCCCAAGGGCCACTGAACACCAATTTCCCCATTCAATTCCAGTGTTCAAAACATTTATTAGCCACCCCAAGGAGTTGGGCTTCTTCGACTCAGGGTTTGCTCTCTTTTAATGTTTCAAGTTTGAGATTTCTTAGGTGCTGTAAAACATTTTTGAGGCCAATCCACGTAAAGCATTTACTCGGGCTTCAAGTAGGGCCTCCACTAGTGGACAATGGTTGATGATTTCTAGAATTAATTGAGGTATATGTAAATTGACTTGGATACCTTATTACAGATTTATCAGCCGTACTTTAAGGGGCCAGTAGACTCAGTACATGGACAAACTATGGCGTTGTAGAGAAATTGAAATAAGATACACACACACACACACACACACACACACAAAGCTTCTTGTAAGGGAGTCCTTACTTAGCTTAAGTAAGGACTTCACATTTTCAGGTCAAATTTCGATAATCCGAGCCATTCAATGTGTTCAAAACGTAATTTTAAGGATCTCCTCAAGAAATCTGATAAGCACCCGAGAATGTAATGGAGGGTGCGCTGGAGTCTATTTTTAGCTTAATCTAATTGTTAATTAGTTGTTTTTAACTTAATTGGCTCGTAGAGCGTGCTAGTTTTGTTTTGCAGAAAAGCCACCGGATAAGGAACTTCAAAGGCCTAAGGCATGTCAAGGCGGAAAAACAACCCGATGGCCAAGGATTTGCCCGAGCAGAGGTAGATTTGCCCGAGTAGAAGCTGGATGGCCAAGGCAGAAGTTGATTTTCCCGAGCAGAAGTTGGATGGCCAAGGCAGAAGTTGATTTGCCTGAGCAGAGGTAGATTTGCCCGAGCAGAAGTTGATTTGCCCGAGCAACACCAAATTTGCCCGAGCAAGAGGCAGATGGCCAAGGCAGAGGATGACGACCAAGCACTCAGCTATTGACCTCGGCATCGATGTCAAGGGAGACATTCCATCGATGCCGAGCCCCTTAGTGGCCCAGTCCCTTAACCATCTCGGCATTGATGGACTTCAATATCTTACATCGATGCCGAGCCCCATAGCAGAGCACTCTAAGGCCGTTGCCATCGATGCCGAGGGACTTAAGAGCGGATTTTCTGAGCATCTTGGAAATATTCCAGGCGCGGATCCCCGGAGTATAAAAGCTTTTGTACAAAAACAAGTAGCATAGATTCAATAGTACAATTTCTAGATCTAGATTAGATTTCTTTGCAATTCAAATTGTTCGTGAGTGTTCTTCGTTTTCAGTTTTAAATATTTCAATTTTTGTCTTTAGTTGTTAGTTTTTGACATTGTCGCTTTAATTAAAGTTGTTTATTTTCTCCCGATCTATCTTAATCTCTAGTTTATTTCAAGTCTTGTTTTTTCATTATATTAGCTAGATTTTTGCTTGCTCTTATCTCTCTAGATATGGGTGAGTAGTTTCTAAGGTTAGGTCATGGGATGATTAGCATCTCATGGCTTGGGCAAAAATTGCATTTTGCACCCAATAAAGCTTTAAACTTTGATTTGAAAATTGATGTGGGGTTCGGGTTTGTTTGACAAATTACCGAGGTGTTAACCTCTTTGATCATGTGTAGGTGGGAGCATCGCCTACCCACCACACATGACGCTTAGAGCTCTTTCTCTCGAGGTATTTGGCAAATGAATTCTAGAGCTAACTTGGTTCTCAAATCATTTTATTTTTCGATTTGAGAACTATAATCAAGTATCTTAAATGGTGTAATTGGGTGAAGAGTGTGATCTAGCTCGAGTCTTGGGTGTTAATAATTCCTAGACCTAGCCTATCTTTTCTTTAGTTAATTCGTTTTTAAATTTAGCCTTTTATTTCCACTATTTAAAGTAAAACAAAGTTGGCTGTCTAAAAGCCGAAAGCCCTTACTTGCATCTGCAAATCCGATCAAGCCATATAATTATTCCCTTGGGTACGATCCCGGATTTTCGATTTATTATGCTTCAACCGACGTGTTAAGCCCTACGCTTGGGGTATTATTCCATAATATTGGAGCGAACGAAGCATTTTTGGCGCCGTTGCCGGGGATTTCTTATTATGGCTTTCTTGGAGGTTCGACAAACCACTATAAGTATCCCGCTTTCGTTAAGTAGTAGTAGTAGTAGTTTAGTAGTTTATGTGTTAGTGGTTCGTATTTAGTTTGGTGGATACCTCTAACCTAGTTCATCTAAACTTGAGGTGTAACGAAGCCAGGCTAAATATCGAATTTGTTTCTTAGTTAGTTTAGCGTAATTAATTTAGTTAGTTAGTTTAAATTTGATTGCATTGCTTAGCCGATGTGGTGACATAACCCCTCGCATATTCTGTTTGCTGAGTTGAGGTGGCGGGATGGCCCCTTCTGTCTGGTAGTTTGTTGGTAGTTAGTTAGTATTTTTGCTTGTGTATGCGTGTTTACCGATGCCCAATTTCAAATCGGCTTCATCGTTCTTCTTCACCACCAAGAATCCGTAGCATTGCTAGGGCGTATCCTGCCCACTCTCCTCCTCGCAAATTAAATCGCAATCGCAAAGGCCCAATGGCCGAAAAAGTTCCAGTTCGTACTCTGCATGATTATTTGAATCCAGAACGGGCTCCTCAAGTATCTCCTATCGGTATTCCGATTCTGACCGCTGGGAATACATTTGAATTCAAGGCTGAGTATCTTTGGATAGTTCCAGAGTTTCGGGGGCGAGAATTGGAGGATCCTTATTTGCATATCCGGGAGTTCGAGAATATTCTACACTCTTTTGTTACAGTTCTGGGGCAACTTGATCAAGCCCGCCTGAAGTTGTTCCCATTCACTCTCAAGGACAAGGCGAAACAATGGTTCAATTCTTTGAAGCCCCAATCTTTGCGCAACTGGGGAGAAGTTCAGGATGCTTTCACCATCAAGTTCTTTCCAGCAAGCAGGACAAAGTTACTTATCGATCAGTTCAATGTTTCAAGCAAAGGGATGAAGAGACTTACCACAAGTATTGGGAGCGTTACAAGGACTTGCTTATGTCGATTCCTCATCACAACCTCCTGTTGTATCTCAGAGTCAACTATTTCTACACAGGGTGTTCTCAAGAGAGTAAACAGCTTCTGGATACTATGGGTGGAGGTGATTTCATGGGAAAGACACCGGAGGATGCTTGAGATTACTATGAGTCACTAGCTGAGAAGACCCAGTCTTGGCAGTTTGCAGATCCAAGAGATAGAACGATGTTCAATCAAGGTCCTTCAGGTTCAGGGAAATTCTCTATTGCGGAGCATACAACTTTTGAAACTCGTTTGGAGGAGATTGCTTGGAAACTTGACAAGTTGGAATTAAAGAGTGCTCAATCTCAAGAAGTGAAAGCAGTGCGCCAAGTGGAGGAAGTATGTGTTATTTGTGAGATTGTGGGCCATTCTACCGAAGCCTGCCCCAATATTCCTGCTCTTAAGAATGTGATTAATGGGATTGCTCCAGAAGAAGTACAAGCCGTGCAACGTTTTGACCCTTATTCTCAATCTTATAATCCGGGGACAAGGCAACATCCAGCTTTCCGTTGGAATCAACCTGTTGAAGGGAATTCTTCTCAAGCTCCACCGCAAGCTCCTCAAATGCCTTGGAAGCAACCTTAGAATGCTTTCCGTTTCCCTCAAGCTCAAGGTCCGCCTGGTTTTGCTCCTTCTGCTCCATTTCCACATGCAAACCAATTTCAACAACAACCTGCTCAGTTCCATCAACAACCACCAAAGCGTTCTTGGGAAGATCAATTTAGTGCTCTCTTGCAAGGTCAAACCGCTATCAATGAGCAACAAACTCAGATGATGAATGATATCGGAAATCAGTTGGGCAAGTTGACAACTACGGTGGGTTTGTTACAACAAGAGAAATGGAAGTTTCCTACTCAACCTCAACCTAATCCGCAACCAAATTCTAATCCGACTTCTCAAGGTCTTCACTTTGCTAGCTCTTCGGTGACTTTTCCCGAGCAACCAAAGGCTATTATTTCTCTTCGAAGTGGCAAGACGGTGGATAACCAAGTGGTGATGCCTCCGGAACCTACCTTGTTACCTTCTCCTATCGAACGTTCAATTCCAATCCTTGGGGAATCTCCCAAGGAAGCAAGCAATGAGACTCTTGAATAAGAAGAAAAGATCCCATGGAGGAGATCTTAGATTTCACGTTAAGTTAATGGATAGTAATAAACTGATTTATGTGGAACAAACTCTGTATTACTTTTTCGCACTATTATTATCCTACTGCATGCTAACTGTAAAGTAAGAAGGGTAGTTGGGTTGGATTATACTTCGGGGTGAACTCGTTCACTTAGATACGGATTGCTTGGCTTCCGTGCTAGATTTTGCAGATAATCAAGAAGAGACACCAAATCCCGAAGGTGAACAATTTTATGCGGAAGAGAACCTAGAGGTGGGAGGTGAACCAGAATATACTTGGGATCCGTATCAAACTTAGAAGATGGCTCTGTTATTTTGTTAATTTAGTTTATTACCACAAAGACTATTTTCAGTATTTCTACGATAATTTGTAATAGACGAAACTGTAGGGTGAATTATCCGGTTTGGATTTTGAATTTTAAATTCAATAAATTTTTAGAAATCAATATTTAAAACCTCCGATTTTATTTTCAAAAATCGGGGCGTTACAAATCTTATTAAACCATGGCAGTTGGCTAGTGGTTATTAAAAGTAGCACTGAGTACTGCTGTGAGGTTGCGGGTTCAAATTATATGGAAAGGAATTTGATGTCCATTATGATTGGTTGAGATGAGGTTAGGTTAGGATAAAGGAGCAAACTTCACTTACACCCCATGTGATTTGGTTTATGTATGGATGGACTCTCTTAACTTCATTTTGTAGCATATAACTCCCATGCGCTTTGTCACCGTCAATGTACCACTGACATCTGTTGACGATTATATATCTCATCTGATCTTGCTATAAACATATATATAAAAATGTGTAAAACAATGTTTTTTTGTTGATGGGTGCACTATTACCATGAATGTACTGCTAAGGCTGAGTTTTCCCTATGACGCTAAAAGGGCTAAATGGACATCTTTAGCCCATACAAAGAACTCGGCGTAATAACCATTGACGAATATAGATCTAGTCTAATATAGCTATAAACATTTAAATAGGTGTAAAACAACGTTGTTTTGCTGAAGAGTGCACTAAGTCATCCCAAATCCTTCGATCGCACCTTTCCACAGTTAATCAAAACCTCTTAACACGATCATTTTTGTAGAGAGAGTGGCCCAAAGCCTATAATAAAAGAAAAAGAGAGTGGCCCAAACAAATTTGCTTTAATAATGATGTCACAGTCAATAGAACGTCACAAGACTTTGGATAATGCAGAAAAGAAAAAAAGAAGATGACGACTTTGGATAATTGTCCTTTTTTTGCAACAGGATGAAAGGTTAAGAGAGATTTCTGTGGAACCAATCAACAAGCTATCAGATGAGGAAACCCATCAACATTGTGAGAGCCTAATTAAATCGAAATGTGTGGTCTTCCTTCATCATTGACATGGACACAAGATGGGTGAAGAAAATGTAAACAACGTACTGAATGCGATAGAAGAAAATGCAAACAACTAAATGAATGCGATTGAAGAAAATGCAAACAATTGAATGAATGCGATAGAAGAAAATGCAAACAACTGAATGTGATCGAAGAAAATGCAAATAACCGAATGAATGCGATTGAAGAAAATGCAAACAACTGAATGTGATAGAAGAAAATGCAAACAACTGAATGAATTGAATGTGATTGAAGAAAATGCAAACAACTGAAAGCGCATAGGAAAAAGCAACTCCTAAATCCCATTTGGGTTACCCAAGAAGTTCGCCAGGTGGTCAAGACGTGAGACTTAAGAGATTATTCCTAAAATCTCAGGTTTCGAAATCTCTTAGGTGCTATCAATTGGGACCCGCAAGTAGACAGTGGAATTGGTCCTCAAGATTAGTCGATGTGCGTGTAAGATGACCCGACCACTTGAGATATTTATAAAAGGAAAAAAATCCCACTTGGGTTGTCCATATCATGCCTCTCAATGTTCACGTAGTTGTAGCTAGTTAACATGTATAATATCACAATGGGAAGAGAATATGGTTAGATTTATATATATATCTCCATAATAAAACATCCACATGTTTGACATGGCTTTCTAGTAATTAATTAAGTAGTCCATCATTTGTTTCGAAAAAATGTGTATACTTAAGTGATAGGGCATAATTTTGTGACTGACCTCTTCAAATGCACAAATGATATGTAGCCCTGGTGGGTGGCTGCTAGCTAGTCACTTCCTCTGCTGTTGCGATCTTAATGTTTCACATAGGAACTGATGAGTGGTAAGTACTATAAGTTTGGCCTGGCCTTGAGTATAAAAGATTTTTCTTCTACTGCTGCTGCTTCTTCTTCTTCTTCTTCTTGGTAAATTCCTTGTGTGTATAAGTTCTTTCGTACGTTTTCCTTACAAGTTTGATTTCCATAGGTGAGTTTTATCTACAGGTGTCGATTATTTGATATATATCAGAACTAGCCACCTTGTCGATTATGGATGAATCGAACTGAGGATTTTTGGTTCAAGCCAAAGGATGAGTAATCTATAGTAGTACTTAAAAAACGAAAAATCTATGAGTACCGATCATTGAGGGAGGGAAAACGTACCGACGGCCGCCGGCGGGCCGTCTCCGGCCACCGGACGGCCAATCCGAGCCGTTCAAAAATTCTAAAAAAAAAAACCGATGGGGCCAACGCGGGAATAAATGGCATCCGAGGTGTGTAGGGTGTTTGATCAAAGCATCATTTTTCCGTGTATGGTACATATAGCAACACTCGTTAAAAAAGTTGAAAACTAATGGATACATGGAGTCATCGAAAGGGAAAGAGCTATCATTGGGCTGATATGTGTGGCCCTCGCCTTAGAATCCTGTTTTCAATAGCAAGTTATACCATGCGTTTGTGTCACCTACACTAAGGCACGTTCAGTTGCATCATCTTCAAAGATTAATAAAATTATTTTGCTTATGAAAAAAAAAGGGCACGTTCAATTGCAAAGGATGAAAAAAATCAACTCCTCTGGTGTCTTAAGGGAAAACAAAATCCTTTATCAAAACTAAAACTCTGCTTCCCCCGGTGTCTTAAGGGAAAACAAAATCCTTTATCAAAACTAAAAATCTGCTTCCCATATGGTTAAGGTTCCCAAACTACGCAAATCCTAACCATTGGTTTGATCAAGATTCGAAATGTTGTTTCCCATTTACCCAAAAAGAATAGAAGAAAGTTTCACTATCACAGTTTGCAGGAAAAATAGCATTTGAAATATTTACGTAGCAACATAGAGAGTGCTTTATATTACGCACGCTTTTAATTTTACATGAAACACGTCACAGTTCTTGATTCACAACCATAGATTCCTATATTCATCTCCCTCACTCACTCTCTCTATGCATATATGTATACCTACATATTAATACATACACACACATAGGAAGCTGAGTATATATCAGTCCACTTCAGATAATGACACACTTAAATAAGCAAAAGTACAGACGTCTCTGGCAGCCGTTGGATCATGATTTCAAGAATACATGTTCAGATCCGGACCATTGAAATCACCATCTAACGGCTGCCGGTGACCTCCGCACTTTTGCTTATTTGAGGGCGCCCTCATAAGAAGCTGAGTGTGTGTGTGTATATACGGAAATTTTCACATGCGGACCTCTTAAAATGTAGACCCCCATTTTCCGATCGAATTTTGATGATCCGAGCCGCTTAATGTGTTCAGAACGTGATTTTAAGGGTATTGGGGAGAATCAGCAAACACAAAAGACTGGAAAGGGCTTAATGTGAACAGTTTTCTCTAAACCGTTCAATAAAAAACTATTCAGATGAAGCCCTTCCGAGTCATTTTTTTTGGCTGATTTCTTGCGAGTACCCTTAAAATCACGTTTTGAGCACATTGAGTGGCTCAAATCATTGAAATTCAATCGAAAAATGGAAGAAATGGGGAGGTTTAAAATGCGGACTCTCTCATGGGAAATTGACATATATATATATATATATGGCGGTTCAAGGGACACTAAAAAAAACACCTAAAAAAACACCTCAAATCTTAATCTCATAATTCCCGATTAAATTTTTATGATCCGAACCATTCAATGTGTGCATAATGTGATTTTAAGGGTACCCGCGAGAAATTAGCAAAAAAAAAAAAGATCGGGAAGTGCTTATTTTGAGCAGTTTTTAATTGAACTGTTCATTAAATCTAAGCTAAAAACTGCTCAGATCAAGCATTTTCCGGTCATTTTTTTGCTAATTTCTCGTGGGTACCTTTATATATATAGATACTTGCATATGCCTATACGTAGAATCTATGTGCATCCGTAGAAGAAAGAAGCTCAACTCCACCAGCCCAGAATGGAATGGGGGTAGTAGCTTGCTACAGGTCAAAGCTGTGGCTATTGAAATGGAATATTGGGTGATTGGATTTCCTCCTTAAACTCTGGGACCTGCAGTCTTTAGCAATGCTTATGTGGAGAGTTGGAGGACCACACACACTTTCACACCAACGTCAACATGGCCCCATCGCTCTGCTATCGATCCAAATATCTCTGCACCAAAGGTTACGCTATTAGGGAGTCCAGTCCAGTCCAGTCCATACAAACAAATCTCTATTTCCCTCTGGAAAAACGGAAGTCTTTATGGGGGTTATTTAATCGTATATTGACAAAAAATCAAGGATGTACAATGAAGTTCGATACACGCCCGAGGGGCAAGCGAGATGATGGTAGAGCAAAACCATCCAAAATAAGATAGCACCTTAACGCCTAGCGGGAAAAAACTAAAGCCCCTCTCATTGCCAGCTGAAATTGTCAGCAAAAATATTGGGCGTTTTCTTTACTTGGGGAAAAGAAAGGAAAGAGTCTCCTTTCTTTCGTCCCGTTATTTGGTTCGTAGCTTGGGATGGACAAGAAAAAGAAGAAGAAAAGAACAGGAGAATTTAGGGGAAGTGATTTTTCTGCTTTCTTGTTCTTCCATATTTCTTTTCCTCTTTTCGTTTCATGTTTCGAATTCTCTCTTATCTTTCCCTCTTTCCTTAAAAATATAAATAGAGGTTAATACTTTAGAAAATTAGTCTTAGATCCATTACGCGAATTTCATATGCCCACAAATTCACATATTAATTTTGTAAGGTCTCAAGTCCATTTTAGAGTACCCTAGAGTATGGTAGGGTACCATAGGATTTAGACACTTTCATAAGATTTTAAGGTGCACTTTTTTTATTATAGGATAGGATACCCTAGGGTTTAGGCACTTTTATAGGATTTTAAGGTTCACTTTCCTATTATAGAGTTTTAGTTGTTTAGGCACTTTCATACGGTTTAGGGTTTAGGACACTTTCATAGGGTACCCTAGGGTTTAGGTTGTGTGGACTTGTGACTTTATAAAACTATTAGGTGAACTTGTGGGCTTATGAAATGTCTATAGTGGACCTATCACTAAATCTTCCTCAATACTTTCTCTTTCCTTTCTTTTCCTTTATAACCCAAATGGAGAACTATACTACTTTCTCTTAAGTCTCTCTCGGATCTCTCTCCCCACTTCATTTACCTCCGTTTTCTTTTCCGTCCACAAGTTCCAAAAACCTCGTCAAGATTTTTGTTTTTTTGGTAATAACAAGGTTTTTGTTTCTTATACTATTACAGAGGTAGAGTACAGTCCATAATTAAAAGGAATATTTAAATATACATCCTTTTTATCCATCTTATATAAGAATTCTTCCCCCCTTTTTTCATGCTTATGTTTTCATCCTTACAATATGTAAATTACCATTATTATCCTTTATTATATTTTATATATAGATATTAAACATATGAGAGAGAGAGAGAGAGAGAGAGAGAGAGAGAGAGAGAGGTGTGGAGACGAATTCCACTTCCTAAATATACGGATGAAAATTGTTTCAAAAATTAGATACAACAGGGGGAAGGAAGAGATGATTATTTTCAAACTTTCAAACTTCCAACAAATCCCACTGATTGCTTAGTTCCATTATTTTCGGATGATATCCGTCCTTCCTTACCCTTTTTAATAAAATATCCACGTCTGTATTACCTTTCTTAATTAGTGGGATTCAATCATTTTCTAATTTAGTGGGTAAGTTCAAATCTCTGTTATTCTCTTACCAAAATTATCAGCAAGTATTTCCCATTCAATCTGTGTATCATCATGGAAGCCTTCATTAATAATCATGGTATGAATACCCAAACAAGTCATAAACCAATAAAAAATCAACGAACAAGACGAGAAAAAAAAACATGAATATTCAATTGCCGATTCATGGTTAATAAACCATGAATACCCAAATCAACCATAAACGAAAAACCATTCGATCCGTGTATCATCATGGAGACCTCCATTAATAATCATGGTATAAATACCCAAACAAGCCATAAACCAAAAAAAATCAACGAACAAGACGAGAGAAAAAAACATGAATATTCAATCACTGATTCATGGTTTATTAACCATGAATACCCAAACCAGCCATAAACAAAATCCCATTCAATCCATGTATCATCACGGAAACCTCCATTAATAATCATGGTATGAATACCTAAACAAGCCATAAATAAAAAAAAATCAACGAACAAGATGAGAAAAAAAACTGAATATTCAATCGCTGAATCATGGTTAATAAACCATGAATACCCAAACAATATATATAAACAAAAAAAAAAAAACTTCAAATCCATGGTACAAGATGACAAGACGACAAAAAAATCATGAATATTCAATCGCCGATACATGGTTTATTTCTGCACGTAAACCATGAATACACAAACAAGTCATAAACCAAACAAAAACATGGTTTATCTCTATCACGAACAAGATGACAAAAAATCATGAATATTCAATCGTTTATTCATGATTTATTTTTGCGAATAAACCATGAATACCCAAACAAGTTATAAACCAAACAAAAACATGATTTATCTCTATTACGAACAAGATGACAAAAAAATATATATATATTCAATCGTCAATTCATGGTTTATTTGCGATATCGAAATAAGCCATAAACAATATATATATATATATATATATATATATATATATATATATATATATATACACACACACACACACAGAGTCCGTCTCCTGTAAGGACCACCTCATTTTAATAAAATGCGGACCTCCCTTTCTCGATTAAATTTCGATGATCCAAGCCGCTCAATGTGTTCAGAACATGATTTTAAGGGTACACGCGAGAAATCAGCAAAAAAAAATGACCGGGAAGGGCTTCATCCAAGCTGTTTTTGTTTATTTTTTATTGAATGGTTCAAACAAAAACTGCTCGGATGAAGCCCTTTCCGGTCATTTTTTTTGCCAATTTCTTGTGGGTACCCTTAAAATCACGTTCTAAACACATTGAGCGGCTCGGATCATCGAAATTCGATCGGAAAATGGGAGAAATGAGGAGGTCCGCGTTTTAACTAAAATAAGGACTCCCTCATTTGAGACTGACTCTATATATATATATATATATATATATATATATATATATATATATATATAGAAGCCGGTTCTAGGGACAATACATTTGACAACACTTTTGACAACACATTTTTCAAAATTCCACGTGGGACCTCATACAATTGATCGGAGCCATTCAATATATTTAAAACATGTTTTTAAGGGGTCCCATAAAAAAACAACTCATTTGGATATCAGTAAGGGCTTGATCGGCTCATTTAATTAATTTCTGTCAAATTTGACAGGATAAAATTGAATGAGCCGATCAAGCCCTTGTCGATATCTAAATGAGTTGATTTTTTATGAGAACCTTTAAAAACATGTTTTAAACAAATTGAACGGCTCCGATTATTTACGTGAAGCTCTGAAAAATGTGTTGTCAAAAGTGTTGTTAAATGTATTGTCCCTAGAACCGGCCCCATATATATATATATATATATATATATATATATATATATATATATATATATATATATCAAAACCATCACCACCTTCTTGGAAGCCAAAGCCTAGAGATTCACCTTCAAACCGTGCTGCTTCATGAACCCACTGTGTGGCAAACCAGGTACTAGCATAACATTACTAACTCTTTTGTAATCTTTGTGAGATGGCAATGGAGGACGGCAGCGGGATGGGCTAGGAGAAGCTAGCAACAGCTGTGGGCGATTCCACATGGTGCAACCCCTTCGTGACTTGGAAACCAACTAGGCCGTTGATCTTGCTAAGAACCTCGAAGACTACATTTTGAAGATTTGCTCCGGCGAAATCGACGGCGACCACGATAACGCCCACTTCTCTGTTAAACTTCATCGATGATAGAAGATGATTGATTGGCGAAAGGTAGGAGGGAGTTGGTGAACAGCAACGGTACCAGAGGGAGATTTTTGTCGGCTTCATTGATGACGATGAAGGATGATTGATCAACGAGAGGGAGGAGAGAATCAGCGGCGGCGGTGGTGGGGAAAAAAGGAAGGAATCGAAGGATGAAAACATAAATGGGAAAAAGTCAAAGGATGAAAACTTAAAGGAAGTGGGTTTTGAGGATGATTATTTAAGTCTCTCTAATTAAAAAAAAAACTGCTTATTATGCACATTAAATCATAGTTCAACACCAAAAAAAAAATAAAAAATCATACATTGGTTAATCAACCATTCTAAACGCTTGTCTTATAAGTTTATAACCATATATTCAATTAACACCAAGGGTAAATCTCCCCTGAGGTTTTTAACAATTATAGACACCTCCCCTCAATTTTTTAAATTGCACTTAATTACCTCCCCTGTCAAAGTTAGGAGCTAACCAACTTTAACGGGGAAAGTGAATTTACTTTTTTACCCCTTCGTTGACCTCCCCTAGGATTTCTAATAACAATAGATACCTCCCCTCATATTTAATATTGTTGCTAAATATATTTACAACATCTAAAATTTTATTCTAACGTTCAAATAAGTAAATCTATTACTAAAGATATATCATATATGTGTTTGAGCTTTAAAATGGCAAAAGAAATTGAATAAAGACAAATGATTACTTTTATCTTTAGTAATTTTTTTAAGAGTTTGATCATAATTTTATATTTTTTTAGATTTCTCTGATCGAGACAAACTTATAATTCAAAAAAATTAAATACAAAAATATATGCAAAACTAACAAAAGGACTTACACAACAATAAAAAACAAGACTAGCAATATTCTGATTCTTCTACTTTAAATTCTCATATTTTTTATTTATTACAATTACATTGTAAAATACTCACGTATCTAGGACAAAACAGTTAACATAGTCATAAAAGAATTTAGACATTTATAAAAATATTGGACAATAATAAATCCATAATTGAGGACCTAAGGTGAAAATGCGGGAAAAAAAAAACCTTAAGACTTGCTTAAGTTTGACCAAAAATCTGATGGGTGGAGGTGGAAAATTTTATAGTGGTGGTGGTCTCGAAAATGAGTTAAAAAAATGTTTCACAAGGTAGAATTTTGAAGGGGATGGATTGCGCACTGATGGCTTGTGTTCACTCATGGTTTTTACCAAACAAGGAAAATAAATCACAATCACAACTGTGGTGGAGTTTTGGCCAAGAGTTGTAAGGGAATAACAGAAAAGTTCACTCAGCCTTTTTTTTTTAAATTTTTTTTTACTCAATCTAACTATGTAATGAGTATAGGTTGAAAGACAAAGGACTGTAGCATGAAAGAAAATATTAAAACTAATTTTTTCAACATGCCGGTTGGATCACTTTGGTGACTACTAGACCGTATCATTATATAGAGTCAAATCAAAAAATAGTAACTCTTCATTGTCATTAGGTGATATCACAAATAGAGTTCCATTATTTGACTTAATATCTATAAACTATTATATGATTGGGTCACTTTGGTGACGACCAAATCAATCATCAACCATATGATAAGTTCAAATCAAGACAAACTTTCTTATATTCATTAAGTGAACAATTGAAAAACAATCCTATCACTGGACTTGATATCTACGAAACATACTGATGAGGTCATAGACATATACGAGGCCATGTAATTGTAGAAACTAATATAAGTGCCAAACACAAACATTCGGAACATCTTTTCTTTTTTTTAATAATGTCTCAAACTTAATTTGGGATATACAATCGATTTTCGCGACGCTGAAGAGTTTCTAACCGTTCACTTTACAAGGCCACGTACTTGGCCTATCTCCATAAAAAAGAACCGGGAAAATCTATGGTGTCCACCTGCAAATCGGGGACACCATAACTTGCATCCAACGGTAAAAAAGGAGGCCACCAGTCATCCCAACAGGTAACAAAATTCGGTATAACAAAACCATTAATGGCATAACAAGTTATAGGAAAAAGGCATAACACTTTAATTGAACTGCATAACATGACCTAAAAATGTATAACAATCATTCAAAATAGGCATAACAAGACTACTAAATGGCATAACAGGGGAGGCATAATGGGGAAACCATTGAGGAGCATAACAAAAACCAATTTAGGCATAACAAAAAGTTAAAGAAGCATAACAAAAAGCAAAAAAGTTAAAGAAGCATAATATGATCACATATAAGCATAACAATAACTTGTATAAGGCATAACATAACCTCAAAAAGAATAACGATACCCAACCTGTCTTATTTTGTTTTCTTTATTTATTTGAAATGTTTAACCGTGGTTAAATGGTGAAAATATTAAAATGTATATGTGTTATTCAATTATATTGAAGAGTAAAAAGATGATCATTTACTACACACTAATAAATCAATTTAGTGGTTGAGCCACAAACTAGCAAGTGTCGTAGGCACGGGTAAGCACTAGTTCAATTATATTGAAGATTAAAATGTAACGGACCATAGTAAAAAATTATTTATAATAATCGAGGACGTTGATTTGGTTGTTATTGTTGATTTAGTTAAATTTGGAAAATTTGGGCTCTATCCAGTAAAATTTGGTCTCCATCTGGTTTATGAAGCTTTTTGATCGGTACCATAATTCATAATAGGAATGATAACTTATTCCCAATAAAGTTTGTAACGATAACCAATTTACTTCATTCTTGGCAGGAATGATATAATCTCTTTTATGTAAAATATCGATAGTTTGGATTTTGAAAGAATTGCTAAAATAGTCATCGAGTGGTGAACTATAGGACTTTAATAGCTCCGTAAGCAAAGAATGTGCTCCGATCATGAGGTTTGCCGACATCCGATTATCACTAAAGTTGGCGACAAATATAGAATCAATAAGATGTGCAATCTTAACGGTTTAGATCGAGTATCTGAAAAAAAAGAAGTAGGCAACTACCCTTTAAAATCTATACGTCGAACTTGGTTGATTATGAACCAGGTCTTGTGCTATAATCTAATGTACAGGAGCCACACGATTGCATCATTAATATGACGATCGATACAGTTTATTCTGTTGTGCTCGGTTATTTAAGCATTCCCCAAAAGTTTAGGGTCCATCAGATATTGAAAGCATCTTGATCAGAACACAAATTCATTATTAGAATGATATTGTTCCCCTGATCAAGTATGTAATGATAACAGATTTACTCGATTTTTTGAATGAATAATTTAATCCACGTTATGTAAAAGATAGAAGGTTTCGATTGCAATAAAAAATCTCACGTGGAGATTGGGTGGTAAGTATAACACTTTAATTTGTTCGGACACATTTAATGTGACCCACACAATATTTTTCCCCTAATTTTTATGAAAATTGCCGTAGGGAAAACAAAACTCCCAAAATTTTGAAAATTTGGATGACGTGGAGCAATAACCACCAAGTCTGGGAAAAAGTTTTGGCCCAAAACCATTGTTTGTGTTCTAGGTCACCACACCACCGACTGTGTGCTAGGTCTCTCCTCCACAACGCCCCATCCGACACCACCATCCACGGTTACACGATGCTGCCTCCTTCTGCCGTCACAATCGACATGACGCCAACACCATCCATCCACACGAGTGATTTCGCCCAAGTTTATTTGTCAACCCATTCAGAAATTGTTTGTCTCCCCTGAAACTGAAGGATGTGGAGGATCTACAACACAAAAGATTAGGCAAGAAATTCCCCAAAGCCATCACCATCCACACGAGTCACGCGTCCGCCGCCACATGTGTCATCACCATCTGCAAGGTATGTCGGTTTTGTTTTATAACCCATGCATCATCTAATTTTGTCCCCCAATGTTGTTCATTCTGTAATGATAAACTCGATTTTGTGTTCATAGAAGTTATCTGAGTGTTAGTTGTGAATTGTCTAAACAACATTGTTTTATTTGTTAATTCGTGGCCCGTAGGGCATAAAAGATGCATCAGAAGAATATTTGAGTAATTATTTTGAATTTTATCTTTGGAAAGAGAGGTCTAGTGAGTTGGTTGATGGTTGGAGTAAATTTTAACGATTAAAGGGGGAAAAAACTGTACAGGTGAATAAAGTAAAAAGAATGTTACAATAGGAACTGGCAAGTGTGATTTGATAACGTGAGTGTAAATCTAGGGTTGTGACAATAACTACTTATCACCTCTAATTTTTCCATGGCTTGATTGCATGATCATATGTATGATCTAATAGATGAAATCGAATTCTATGTTCTCCCTCCTTTATTTTACCCCCATTTGTCGATATGATTGAACATTTTAAGCTGATTATTACTTTTTCATCTCGATATTATGTTTGATTGTAACACTCCCATGATGAATTATGTATTTTCAGCATGATAGATGAGATTATTGAGGAGGGAACTTTGAATGGAAGAAGGGCGCCATCGGCCTTCATTCTATATAAGTAATCGTTGTTAATGAAAATTTAAATATTGTAATGGTGATTTAAGGCTTACTTAGACATGTGTTTTTGTAGCACAATGTTTGACTACTACTGTATGTTTGTGCAAGTAGCAATGAAGTGATAGCCAATGTAAAAGACGTTGGTACGAGAATAACAAAT
This sequence comes from Rhododendron ovatum, assembly GCA_019656835.1. NCBI lineage: Eukaryota > Viridiplantae > Streptophyta > Magnoliopsida > Ericales > Ericaceae > Rhododendron > Rhododendron ovatum. Next base: position 22,329,464 of record CM033801.1, on the reverse strand, counting down.
GAGGTAAAATATAAATTTTCACATGTTGGGTTTTCTTTGATTTGTTTGAACTTATATTTCATCTAATGTTCTTAATAAGTTTTTATGATCATAGTTGCATGATTTGGTACGTATTGTAGATAAAGAGGGACATTGGTCAGCAATGGAAAAACTTGTCGAACGAAGACAGGCAAAAGTACAAACATTTGGCTCAGTTGTCCAAAGAGGACCTTGCCAAGCATAAAGCTTTACTTCCTCCAAAACCCAAAAAAGTTGGTAAAAATTGTCATTTGTCCTGTATAAGTAGGTAAACATGGTATGACCTGATATTGGAATGCCAACTTATTTGGTGATGGTTGTTGATTTTTGCAGAGAAAGTTACAGAACCGTATTTCCTTAAAGTCCATTGTTGGAATAGTACAAAAGTTAAGCACAGATCAATGCTTTGCTGTTGAGCTTATTGGGTTGGGTGGAATATTGGAATTGAGGTGTACGGTTCTTAATCATCTGCTATGTAAGTGATTAGTAAAAAATTTTGATCCTAAAACTCGTTTACTGATTGTTCATGGCCGGACATTCCTTCTCACTATTGCCCACGTTCACGAGTGCTTGGAAATTGATGCACAAAGCAAGCTTATTGAATTTGAGGTGAATATGTTGGATGAATTTTCACAACTTTGTGAAACATAGGAATGACGAAAAGGGTAGTCCAATTGAAAGAGCTGAGAGAGTACTTGGAGGAAACAGAAGAAGTAGGTGATGTTTTCAAGAGCAAATTTGCCTTGTACATCTTGGGATGTTTTTTATGCCTAACCACAAAGTCGGGTGTTTCTCGATCCATTATTAATGGTGTTAGTGATGTTATGGCAATGGGTAATTAGAATTGGACAAACCTGACCCCAGACCTTTTGTGCGAGGGTATACAGGAGCAATGCGATAAACATCTTGTCCAACCAAATGGGTGCCTGTTCCTCTTGATGGTATGTTCTTATTGAACCTGACCCTAGACTCTTAGTTATTTATTTTTTATGCATTATAAGTGAAAACTTTATTTTCTTATAATGTAGTTTTCTACTTTGATCGTGTCTCTCCAAGTCCTACAGTTATGCCTTACGTCAGAAAATTTCTGTCCTTGGTTCATTGGGGTGATATTGAAATTAAGAACATCTTGCACGAATTTGACAAAATTGGAAGTCATGACAGTTAGGGGGTGGTGGTTCATTTTACACTGGATGAATGGACGAAGGTGGATGAAGAAACCAATGGCAATGAAGCCGGTGTGTCCCAAATTTCATCTGGAGATGTAAGTGTGATGACAAGTACTTTCATAACAGTAGCAAGTCTCTTGCTTCGTCAAAATATGATACTGGCGAAGCACTTTGGGTCTGAAATGTTGTCTGATTTGCAAGCACAAATTGCTCAAGAAATGGACCTCAAGCATGGCCAAGAAGGACAATCCTCTCACCTCCTCATGCAACTCACGGGATTACATACATGTCAAACTTCAATATTGAACAAGTTTAAAACCCACGATCCTATGCTTAACCAATCGAAGGTTGTCTCAACAAATCCAACACAAGCGAGTCACCTTGCCTCTGAAATGCTGTCTAAGCCGCAATGGCAAGAATAACCACCACCACAAATGGCTCAAGAAATGGACCTGAACTAATCAGTCATCCTTGAACAAGAATCCTCTCCCTTCTTTACGGGAGTACATACATGTGAAACTTCAACACACAACGAGTTGAAAACCCTGATTCTGCGCTCAACAAATCCAGGGCTATCTACGACATGTTGACCTCTTGTTTTGATCAATATAACATGGGGATTGACACTTGAAATGAAAGGATGGAAATGGACATGGATGAGGATGTAGTTTCACCTTCACCGGTATCGGGCTTTAAGTCACGTGGTGGTTCGAGTAGAAGTTCTAACACTCGAAAGAGGAAGATACAACAAGACATAGATGTAGTTGTAGGTTCACTGTCACTGGTATCGGGCTTTAAGTCGCACGCTGGTTTGAGTAGGGGAGGGGAAAAAAAGTTGGCCTTTGGAAAACCTGTCATGTCCTTTTGTGTTAATGATAATTTAGAAGTCAACGATGAACCACGGCGGTTGCGACAGCGTGCTGAGTTGAAGAAAATTAAGTTCCATCGTTCTCTGTTTATGAATGACGGTCTTAAGATGAGGAATCCTTCAAAAAATAAAAATCAAGCAAAAACTCAGTCAACGATTATTGCAGATCAACATGAAATTGTGGACAGCATTGATATCAACATTCCCATTGCGTGTATCTTAATATCATTTACATTTATTGTCCTTTATGTACGGTGTATTTCCAATTCATGGTTGTGATATTTAATTTCCAGTCCAATTCAACAGTTTCGTGGACTCTATGGAAAATTCAAGTCTTTGAAGTTTGCTGGTGCTATGCAAGAGTTGAATCCACAAAGCAAGGTTATTACTCACTCCCAATTCCCCTTGTCCAATGTAGTATCAAGTCTAACCCATTCTTGTTTTGTATTTGTTTATTGTCTTGTCTTGTATAGCCGTATATTCGAGAAACGGCAGATTCTCCAACATACCCAACCCCGGAACCCTAAAATGACCATGAAAAGTTGTTGGCGTTCATTTTTTATCCTTGTGATTCATTTACTGGGTACATTTTCAAATTTCGCCTATATTTCTTTGTTTCCCCTTGTCAACTATGACATTTATTTTTTATGACCAGAATCATACTTGTACGGATGCTTACGTGCACTTAAAAATATTTGGAATTGAAAGATTCTTTGCAACCCGGTATGATTTGTGCAGCTTGAAACCCAAAGCGTGGATATTGGACACGGTTTGTGTGATATGATTTTGCAACCTGGTTGAAGTATTTAATTTATTATGATTCACTTGCATTTTAGTCCAATGTGGTTACCTATGTATGATTGTAAATTATAAATTTGGTACTTGTGCAAATGACAAATGAAGAAAGGTCCAATCATCTAGACAAGCGCCACTTTATCTGGTATTTGCCTGTTATTGTATCGGTTAGTATAATTACTTTCCCATAATTAATTTCCCCTTGTCCCCTTTCCATCCTCTAGTATTGGCATTGTTTATATTTCTTGTAATTTTGTAGAGGCAAATATTAGGCAATCCCAACCTCAATGGTTGTAATTTGAAGAAGTTACGTGATAGTTATTTTGGAGATGCAAATTGTATTGTTGACCTTAGCTCATGCTCCATGCTAAAGTTAAAAAATGTTGTCCTAAGAAGTTAGTACTTTTGCAAAATGATTATTAAGTAAGATTTCAATTTGTCTTCAATTATGATTGGCTTACCTTTGGTTGTAGATGTACATACCAACAAATGATCGTGGGAACCATTGGTTTTGCATCAAAGTAGACCTGGGCATCTAGATGGCTTACATTTTCGATTCAAAGCCGGCCACTCGATCCAATTTGTTCCGCAAGCGACTGACAAAAAAAGTGGTATGCCACACCTCGCATAGACCATGTTTTACGGTTTTGCTGGTTTGTATTCTGTCTGACTACTTGTATTTATGACTAGATGGAGGTATACATCGCGCCTTGCGGTTGCAATATGGAGACCTCTATAAGGTTGATGTCAACAAGTTTAACATTGCTAATGTTGAAAGGCAACCACTGCAGCATGAGACCGACGGGTAATTTATTAAACACTTTGTTGGGTTACTTGTGGTACTTTTATTACTTGTGTTTGAAATGGTTTACTGAAAGACATAATCATTTACACGCAAATTTAGGTATAATTGTGGATTGTTCGTTATAAAATTTATGTAAGGCTTCAATTACCCATTTGGTGTACATAGGGTTAGTGGTTGTAAAGTAAAAGTACCTTCGTTATTGCGTAATGAACTAGTTGCTATAGTGTTGGTTTCTAAGGTTTATCTTTTCAATTTTGTAGATGGATGATACTGAGAGGCCAAGGTTGTTAATGGATTTGATTGTTGACCCGAATAATCGGGAAGCCGATACGGTTGTGAAAAATTGACGAATGGAAGGCAGAAAAAGGTAAAACGGGCTTTGTGAACGCAGGTGGTCACTTGGTTTGTTTATACACTAACAATCTGAAGGCTATGGGTTTTTTTTTTTTTTTTTTGAGTTTGATCACTTGTGCCAAAAGGGCTTCAAAGTAGTTTAATACGGGGTGGTAAATTATTTATCTCCGGGGGAAACTATCATAGTCAAGGTAATCGGGAACCCACACCCGCATACTCCTACTCCTTGGAAGGGTACTAACTGTAGATATTGGGTTTCTGTGACTTTTGCTTGTATATTGAACTGGACCTGTCATTGTTGAGACTAGGTCTGGGTGAAATTACTTGGGCTCAATTTGGGATGCTTGTACATGTACAATGGGGTTGTCATTGTTGGGACTTGGTTTGAGATACAATTGATTGACCTTCCGATTGTCGGGTTGTAGTATCACCCACGTTTCTGTTGTAGTCGATGGCTTTGGTGGTTATTAACATCGTACACCTCCTACTATTAAAACCATAGCTTTCAATTTTTTCGGAATGCTTTACAATGACATTGACGGACAGCAATGAAAACAAACATGTAAGGATACATTTTATTAATTTGTGTACTAAACTAAACACTTATATGTCATTTACGGAGTATTTTTAAAGAATAAAGCTAACTAGTAATGTAAAACGTTTATGATTTGGGGTTTTCACGTAGCTGGGTTGGAAAATACACTATGAAAACAAAGAAATATTCAAGTTCAGTTATTTTGTTAAAGTTCAGTTAAATTTTTAATTTTGACAACCCATTGGTTGAAAAATCGGTTGATGTTGTACATCTTACATGTATGTATTGAACCAATTGGAATTTTTGAAAACCTAACAGAATGTCAACACTCCCTTCCGAAGATGGTCAACTATTAAATTAAGCTGATTTTACCCACGATATTTTTTGATCAAATTTTACCCACAATATAGCACTCTTCAAAAGAATTAATTGAAAGTAAAAAATCTAAAATCTATTCATAAAGGGTGGCCAATTTTTTTGAACATACCTATTTTTTTTGTCATCCATTACTTCTCCCACCAATTTTATGATGAAACAAAACAGGGCACTGAAAAGTTAGTTCGTTAGTTTTTAAAATTTTCCCACCACGCTTTAGTCCCACCTAAAGGTCTAGTTCAAATTTTAATACACTGGTCCCACCAAAAACTCCCTCCACAAATCAAACACATTCAATTTTTGTTTCAAAACATTTCCCACCCATGTCAAAATTTTCAAACCATTTCTCCACTTTAAAATATTTCTCCCTCCTGTCACCTACCCTATATAAAATTTACCCTCTCAGACGTAAAATCTCTCTCTCTCTCTCTCTCTCTCTCTCTCTCTCTCTCTCTCTCTCTCTCTTAAGTACTCAGTTTCAGTTCCACCCTCTTTCTACTTTTAAGTTGGAGGATTAAACAAGCAAGGCAGCCTTCTACCACCGCATATACGTGATTACCAGGTATAAAACCCTTAGGTATTCATATGTATTGGATGTTCTGCGACCAAAACAACCTATGTTTAAGTAAGTTATCTCTATTATGGCTATTTTAATGTAATATTGTATGATCGATTTAGCTTTCGATTGTAGAGGGCAAATGTCTTCGTCCAGCACTAGTAACAGGGGTAATGATCGGTTTCTCCCTCAGGGTCCTCTTTATGACTCAACAACACTAAACTGTCATTGTGGGATGTGGGCAAACTTGAGGATTGCAAGGCCTAACTTCAAATACAAGGGGACCTTGTACTATTCTTGTTCAAAAATAACGGAAAGGTGTAAGTTCTTTAGGTGGTGTTTGCCCATATCCAGGCAAAGTCATGCTCTGGGATTTGATGATGGATTTCTTGGATAACTTGAAGTTAGTACGAACAATGGAGCCCATGTTGCTGTCCTTCAAACAAAGGTTGATATGCTCGAACTGCGCGTTCGGTTCATGAAAAATATAATCAATGCGTTGCTCTGGTGTTTATTTGGTGCAATAGTCATTATATTTTTTAAAGGTTAAGTTTTTGGGGCCCTAATTTTAAGTAAAATCAAGCAACACAATTCCGTACGGTACTTTAAATTTTTAGGGTAATGCTACTTTGTATTATATGATGCATTATGCGCCGGTTATGTTATTTCCTTGTTCCATTTGGAAAAGAGTTCAGTACTTTGTAGTTGTCAGGGATTGGACCACATGGTTACCCAAATTCCTGATTATACTATCATTACCTGTTGTTTCCATTGTGAATCAGGTGGAAAAGATAGTGAAAGAGGAATTTGGATTACTATGGTAGGTTTTCCACGGAGTACGAAGATTTTACAAATACTGGTAGTCAGCAAGGAGAATGAAAGGAGGGATAGAATTGCAATTAATACAATGAATCTCAATTTTTCCTTGTTCTTCTTGGTTCTCTTTACATACATGAATACCACAAGCTACATCAAAGAGGCATTAAGGTTCTTGGATTTCTTTTTCCATACATGATCAGTAGCACAATTTACATCAAATAGGCATAGAAGCTCCCACCATTTACCTTGACTAGCTGACAGCATGCACATGGTTACACTGTTGACCAGCCCCCTAATTCCCTTATTGTAATAAGCCCACTAATTCGATTGTTGTAGTGTATTATGCCCACTAATTCAATTCTTGGATTCCCCAATACCTCCCATCTTGGTTATAAGAACAATCTCACTTAAATAGGTAAATATTGTGACAACCCACACAAGCCAACAGAAGAACTTCCCCAAGGGGATTTCAAAAGAAGAAGAATTGGGCATGGTAGTCTGGGTTGCTTTGCATCATCAGAAACAACCCTCACCCCTACTTATACTAGTTTCGTATTTGAGAAGCCGTGGAGTGACAAGACTACACTACCCTGCAAAGTAAATGAGGTATTTTTTGGCAAGTTGGCCTGGAAAAAGTAATGCTATGAAAGGACTACACTATCCTCCAACAATTATTCTATGACCACACCCAAATACACACATACACACACAAGTGTGTGGGTGTGGAGGTAGAATTACTCATCTTCCAAAATGAAAGAGGGCATTGCCACTGAAAAAATTTAAAGGTATGTAAGGACTACGCTATCTTCCAATGTGGAAGAGGCATTATTGGCCCTGCAGAAATTATTAATGCTATGAAACGACAACACTATATATCTTCTTCCAAAGAGGCATTATTGGCCTTGCAGAAAAATACAAGCTATGTCAGGTGCAACAGTATCTCCCAAACTCAAATAGACATTATTGGGCCTGCATAAAAATTAAAGGTGAGAGGACTACACTGTGTTGGAAAGTATACGAGGCATTATTGCCAAGTTCGGCTGCAACTTCATCTCTGGATTATTGGCAATGTGGGGGCCAACAAATTTGTCTGTATCAGTCATTTTTCCTTACCTCCAAATTTTACACACTCGATCGGCTAATCGGTCATAAACGACAGAAGTAGACTCTGTTCGAAAGTGAAAGAGGCATTATTGGCAACATGGGCTGCAGAAGTACTCCCTCCGTCTCAATTTACTTGTCCCAGTTGTATGTCTCTAAAGTGGTGAATTTTGAAGTTTTCAAGTTTGGGAATACATTCGATCAGTGAATCGGTCACCGTGGAGATACCGGATGCCTTTCCCTAAATTTTGAAGTTTCCTTGCAAGAAGCTGTTGTTTGAATATGAAAGGATTGAAATATGGTAACTTCGAAAGTGAGCTTGTTGAATTATTGTGAACTTGATAGATGATAATTTTCGATAGGAGTTTTTGATAGGACTCTATCCAACTAAATGAAATGAGGAATTATTGCCTTTCATGTGGGGTGGACCCCATTGCGTATGTGAATTATTGGCAACTTCATAGATGATACTTTACAGCTATTAATACCACACCCAACTTGGCCACATTTCCGTACAATACAACGTGCTCTCTCAAAAAAATCCCTCCCTCTTTCTCTATCAATGCCCATAGTTGGTGTAAGGAGGATGAAATCAATGAAAACCCTCAGAATAACCATAGTATTAGTACACCACAGGCTTTACCTTTTTCTCCCAAAGAAAACCAAACCCCATTCTATTTCGTTCATTGACGAGCATTATAGTATAATCAGTAATTTGGATATGGTTCGGTGGGTGGTCATCTGCAGTTGGACCATCGTAGTTCTCATGTCAGGTGAAACCGTTCAATCCAAAGCATGAAGGTGAGACCATTCAATTATGAAAACTAGTAAATCAATAAATTTTTATTTTAGTACGACAAATGTGATAGTATTTTTAACATATTTATGCCCAATTTTATTTGCAATATACATTCATTCGAGTGGTGAAGATAGTTTCTCTCTCATAAATGTAACTGTCTTGCAGCATTTAGTTCATGGTAACTGTGGCCTGTTGGGCAGCAACATGGACATGCGGAATAATCTAGTTTGTCCAATTTTTTGATCAAAAGCAACTGAGATCATCCACTTGCTACGGAGCAAATTTGTCCCAACGCGTTATTTCTCCTTCCTGTTGGTGAGCTTGTTGATCCTACCGGAGACAACGCGCAAACGTTTGATGAGTATAAGCATTGAATGAAGTGTGACAAGACGGGATGAAAATCCTTACGTAATTCATAATTCCTTTTGAAAGAAACTAGTTGGCATTAATATTTGGGTTTTAACCTCATGTTATCACATATCGATATGTCATTAGGATTAACATGAGTTGCATTAGTGACATGAGTGAGGTTGAGATAAATTTTACAAGAAACAAAATGAGTCCGGCGTCCATATTGCCTGATTGAATATGTGCTTTCTACAAAACATGATGGTTGCCTCAAAGTGCAGTAAGTATGGAGGATAATCTTAAGTACAATCGATCACCCAATCAGTCATGGGCCATATACAAGTTGTACGAAACTTTGGCTTCACTAGTAAATAAAACAAAAACCAGCAAACCACAATCGGTGCCACCATTAAACGGGCACCATATAAACATAAGTAAGTCAAAAGTCCTATCAAAGCACAAAAAACTAGACCACCAAATTCACGAGTTACTTTCCTGTTAGTTTAACATGCCAAAAACCATAACAAAACCTGCCAACGGACATCAACAGCAATTACTACCCTGCCGAATAGTTTACTTCCACCATTCCTACATAATGCCTTACCATAATGCATAAAATACTACATAATACCAAGTTAATAGTCACCTAGTCCTCCCAACAAACACCAACAGTAATTAGTTTAGATGAAGTTTTGTTCAGTCACCAATTCAACAACAATTATGTCAACAAACATGTGCAACCCCTCACCATCAATCATCATCAAAACTGTCTTCATCTTCATCATAATCACGACACACAACATGCTCCACCTTTTTCAACTTCTCCCACATGCTAATCTGGTTATCTTGCACAGTGAGGATCATGTCACGCAGACCTTCCAAAGAAGTAGGGCTGTTCACCTCCCGATGCAACTTGCTTTGGCCTTCAGATTTGCCAATTGTACCAGGACCTATAACTGAAATTTGGACTTTTCCCCACTTGTCTTGATTAAGGTCCGGTAATTTCCATCAATCATGAATGAAACCAGTGAGCAAGTGGCCAAGAAGGAGGGATGCAGTAGGATGGTCATTTGACAACAAATACCATAACACATAGATCAACAATAGGTAGGAAGACATCTCAAATAGGTGACCAAATATTTTTTCCTCTACATTTCAAGCAACACTAGTTTAATAGTTGGATTAAAAAAGGAATAAACAATTGATTTTCAAATATTTTCAAACTCAGGAATTGAAACATTTTATACATTTAACAGTTTCTAAGCACTAACTAACTCACTAATGCTTTGTTGATTTGAACTTCAACTATGGTGGTGAGAGATTTGATGTATCAACTTGAGCATTTTTTGTGCCATTTTTTTTTTCTTTCCCAAAACTGACCCACAAATCTATGTTTCCCTTTCCCTTATATTGCCACAAATCACAAATTTCAAAACCATAACTCAGACAACATGGATCCGAAATCAAACGTTGACAAAAATAGTCTGATCAACTAAAACTAAGGGATGTAAATCAGTTCTAACTTATTTGCACGCCTACAACCTCTCACAAAATCCTCATACATTCCATGTTCTGAAAATAAATACTGATACAATAGTAAAAAATAGCCATTGCCAATCTTATGAAACCAATTCAATACAACAAACCCACTTAACAACTCCATATATCAATACCACACAACAAAACCCTAACTTCCTCACTCAATGTGGACAAGGTTTCAACATCTCTTCTACTTGGTTGTACAACTCGTAAAACGGGTTATGATTTCAAAGACAACGGGCTTCACAAAATTTAATATTTCAACAACCAATTCCAGATCTGGGCCCGTACAAATACAACAACGAACACAAATTTTAAATTTCAACAACTATACAGGATCTAATACAAATTATCAGATTTCAACAAATAATGGGGGCCGTAAACAAATTTCCTCAAAAAATAAAACAAGGAGTAAGATTATACCTAAACACAAATATTGGATTGGAGGTGGGTGTGGGTGAGCTTCAGCATCAGAATCTCACCCAATCTTCAATCTAGATCAAATCTAGAATGTCCGATGGCGGCTTAGACTCCAGTTGGTGTTGGCGGTGATGTCCACGGGTTGGATGTTAGGTGGGGGGAGGAGGGAACGTGGGGCAGTGGGTTTTCTTTCTGGGTGAGAGTGGGAGACGAGGAGATGAACGGGTTAAGGTTAAAGAGGCACTAAAGGATAAAGATGGAGAAAAGATGTACAGGATCATGGTTGTAGGGGAAAAAAATCCTTTAACCATTTAAGAGGCGGGGCAAAGGGTTTTCTTTTTTTTAACCGGTTCTTTAAGTATCAGGGAAAATTTGGGGAATTTGTTATACCTTGGTTAGCCACTGAGTGGTTATAGTTATGCTCCCAATGGTCAGGTCATGCCAATTATTATAGTGTCTCCAAATCCACCGGGGACACCATAGCACCACCTGAAAAGAACCACCCCATATAAATGCAATTAACATAAACGGCCAAAACAAAAAAAACAGTATGTGCTTGCTATTGTTAGATATTTTGGCAGTTTCCGGGGTTGTTCAAACCTCTTTTGGTGTCAAAGTTATATTAACTTCGTTTGATTGTAATGGGTAGGTTAATTAGGGATAGTTTCTCGTTCGATACTCCTCCCATTATTTGCGCCAAGTTGACAGCTGTGAAATCGATCCAATTGCATGAGAGGTAATAAGCATTAGCACATCATGCATATTATTTCCGAGATTCGAAAAATTTACCTTTCCTATAAAACTCTCCGAAAAAAAATATGTTTTCCATATTAACATCATTATCGTTACGAGATTTCCTTTTAGAGTAAAGGGTAGTCCTATGGTACACACCCCTTATTAAGGGGTGTACCATACGCACCATGATTTTAGACCCATGGATTTAAAAGTGAATAATCCGGACCACCCATTTATTAAATCAATTAATAAAATGAAAAAATGGCTTAGCAGGTAATAGGTTATTCTCTCTTCCTTGACTCTCTCTCCCTCTCTCTCATTTGTAAAATACTGCAAATTATATAACATAACCATAATGGTTATGACAGCACAAAAAAATTGGCATTTTTTTACCACAATGTGTCGTACTAAAAGAACATTTAGAATTGTGCATTCAATATACTTGATATAAAACCAATTTCTCGATTGTAACTGAATGTATGGTTGACTTACAACCGCGACATAATAATGACGATCAAAACCATTGATTTCATTATATTTGTTGATTGAATAATCCACGTAATTTTTTGGCTCAATAGGGTTTAGAAAGCCCTTTCATCGGCACCCGAATTCAATAGTAAAAGGATTTTTTTTTGTCTGATTAAGGGTCTAATGATAAGCGATCAACTTCATTCTTGTATTTGGATACATTAAACTTTTTCGATTATGCAATTGTCGACATCTAATTTTGGTGACAATGCTAAGTATCGTATGACTTGATATTCTAACAGTTATGATCGATCATTCTAAAAATATACTCGTTAACGACGTTTAGTTATGGTATGGTATTTTGTCGATTATAACTATCGTTAATTGAATATTCTGATTGAATTTTTTTATACGACACGTTGTGGGTATGAAAACGTTAATTTATGGTGTTGTCATAACAAATTTGGTTATATTACTGAATTTATGGTTTGCTATTTTGTTGGTTATAACTATCGTTAACTGAATATTCCGATTGAATTTTTTTCATACGACACGTTGTGGGTATGAAAACGTCAATTTATGGTATTGTCATAATCAAATTTGGTTATATTACTGAATTTGTGGTATGGCATTTTGCTAATTATAACTATCGTTAATTAAAAATTTCGATTAAATTTTTTATACGACACGCTGTGAGTACGAAAACGTCAATTTATGGTATTGTTATAACAAATTTGGTTATATTACTGAATTTGTGGTTTGGTATTTTGCTAATTATAACTATCATTAACTAAACATTCCGATTGAATTTTTTTTATATGACACATTATGGGTATGAAAACGTCAATTTATGGTGTTGTCATAACAAATTGGTTATATTACTGAATTTGTGGTATTTTGGTCTTGTCACGGAATATTTTAATCAATTTCCTTTGCTATAACAGTTGCGAGCATGAAAATGCCAAATTGTGGTATTGTCATAACAATTATGGTTTGTTATATAATTTGTAGTATTTAAATATGTTTTCTTTTGATACGACACGTTGTGGCAAGAAAATGACAATTTTAGGTGTTGTCATAACAAATTTGGTTATTTTACTGAATTTGTAGTATTTTACACATGTATTTTGTTTGGGTATAACAATTGTTGATTCTGGTATGACATATTTTGATTTTATTATGGAATATCATACGTGTCAAATAAGTTTTGGTACGACTCATTGTGGTAAGATAATGCCAATTTATGGTGCTGTCATAACATTTGTGGGTAGTATTATTTAATTTGTGATATTGCACACATATATTTGGTTGTGGTATAAGTATTATGGTTCCTGGTATGAATAATTATGGTTACATAATAACAATATTTTTTAACTATGGGTAACCTGCTAATGACCTGTTCAACAGGTAAATTTTAAAGTAGAAGTCGTAACTAGCATAAAAAATATGCATTAGAAAACCAAAAATCGTCATAATAAAAATCACAAATTATCATAATTTAGACATACGGTATACCCTGTGTACCATAGCTTTGTCCTAGAGTAAAACAAAATTGCACGTTTGTCTTTTGGAAAAAGTCCTTTGAAAATTTACTTTCCATACTTGCATTAGTAAAAAATTTTTGGTCGAGAGAAAACATAAGTATAACAAAGGGTTGTTCATCCATAGGGAAGTAGCCAACTAGAGAGTTTTTTTCATCATAGAAAAAGAAAGGGTTGCACGACAAGGGATCATTACGCACTGTTCGTTTCTTGCACCAAGAGTTTTTGCTTTGAACAGCTTTTGGGTTGTTTAGATCACATTCACATCATATCATTCACCCATTCACCGTTCCGTGGTTCTTTGTGCCATTTGCTGTTGTGCCTGAATCTGTTGGAGATTGATTCAGAGCCGATTGAATCCGGAGATTGGCTGTGAAGTCCGTGGTGCATCTAGTGGATCTGGAAGAAGCTCGGGGAGCATCAGAGATTGGCAAGAATAGATATAGGCTTGGGTAAGGATTTTACTATTTCGCAATCTGTACTTCTGTTTTATTAATAGAATAAATCAGTAGTGTTAGGCCGTAGTTTTGGCTTAGAGTTATTTAGGGCTCTAAGTTTTTCCGCATAAATCGTGCGTCTTTCGTATCAATTTTATTTTACTGCACTACTTGAGTTTAGGTTTGGATTAATCGATAATCAACCCATTCATCTCTATTAATTTTTAATTAGTGAATCTACTTTCAAATTGGTAATTTTTTTTAATCAAAACTCCTATTCACCCCCTCTAAGTGTAGTTAGAGTAGATTGAACGCTTTCGCATAATTTCAGGTACACTCAAATTAAACATGTCAGTGCACATTAGAACTATTCTACGATAACATACCCACTTAGTCCACCATCTTACAGTTGGATTTCAAAAGAACTCTTTCCATGTCTATAGACAAAATACCAGGGCTCAATCTCTCTTTTACCAACGAGGTTACAAAAGTGTCCATGACTTTCTTTGGCCAATAAACAAAGAGCATCCTCTCCTACACTGTCATGATATTTCTAGCTACACCAGCCATTTTTGTAAGTTCATCATTCAATCTCAGATCTAGTTTCCAAGATCAACAGAGTTGCAAACGGTTGTGGTAGAAATCAAATCGTTAACATACATCTATCAAGTTCTATTTTCAATAGATTCTAACATTTATATATGTATAATGTACCCATATACATATTTACAAAAACATTTACGTTCATCATAATAATGGGAAAAAAAACATGATGTTCTTAAACAAGTACTCTGATACAGCATGTAAAAATACATTATGGTGTTAGATAATTAACACCCAATATTCTTAGGATCTAGAACTATCAAGATTTTCACAAATCTATTACACATAATGCAGAAATTATACGAGCATAATTTTATGTACCGGAATTCGTCAGTACATGCATTAGAGTGATTCAATAGTTGATCGAAGGCCTTTTACCTCATGGATTCGTTTTAGCATAACCATGTTGAATCCAATAGGTTATTGCATAATCTAGACACTTCTTGAGGAGAATGATTTCTCGAATTGTTAGAACTGTGTGGCTCATATGTTAAGTATGAAGAGATACAAAGGAGTTCTAGAAATCGCCAATGATCCAGTGAAAGTAGACTGCGTTGAAGGCCCAGGCATTCTGTAATTTGGGGGTGCGGGGGGCTACGATATGGTACGGTATTTTACAAGGGTATTTTTGGGATACAGGCCAAATCCGGTTAGGGTTAGAATAGAGTAATTATAAATACTCTATATTGTAAACCTTAATTTATACTGTGATAATAAAGAACAGCAGTCGCTCTCGCTCTTGTGGACGTACCCAGTTTGGAGAACCACGTATATCTCTGTGTTGATTCTTTACTGTTTTATACTCATAAATCGTCTACGTGTGTGTGACGATCCTAACATCGATCTGGACCCTTTCTTTAGTATTCTCATTGTAACTTTAGAGGATGAGAAATAGACTGAGAAAAACCATCATGGGCAGAAAGGGACCATTTCCATTTATAAGCCATCAGTGCACACCAACCCATCACGGTGGGAAGCAAATGTAAATCTATATCTGTATTAAAACTATTATACAGAAACCAGATATAACAGGATCATGAATTCAACACATCTTAAGAAAAATAAATAGCATACCTTTGTTGGCCATCGTGATTAGAGAGAACAAACCCCTTAATTAGAAACACCTTAATTCTTGGCTCACCTTCTTCTCTCTGTCTCTACTTTTCTAGAATACCCCAGTACTTTAATTTATGAAAAAACCATAGGAATAAGGGGTGAGTATTCTACCTTTTATAGAGGAGAGAAGAGGGCCTTAGAGATAATTATTAAAAAACACATAGTCCATCAAGGTCTCTTTTATTATCAAGAGTTTTTCTTCATCTATAATTCTAATTAGTTATCGTAATGAACCATATCACTTCATTGGCTTATTTGATAGTGGAGTCCCACATGCACAA
This sequence comes from Rhododendron ovatum, assembly GCA_019656835.1. Classification (NCBI taxonomy): domain Eukaryota; kingdom Viridiplantae; phylum Streptophyta; class Magnoliopsida; order Ericales; family Ericaceae; genus Rhododendron; species Rhododendron ovatum. The sequence goes on along the minus strand of CM033801.1, from coordinate 22,313,782 downwards.
AATGCGGAGGCTTGGGGCCACACTAATAGGAAAAAACTAACATTCTCCCACTTGGCCCATCAAGCCGATTGTGATGCAAAGTGTATTTCTTCAAAATATGCATTTGTTTAAAACGATTCGAGTGGGCTCCACACTAAAAACTTTGACACGTGATCACGGGTTTAAAACAACCAATAGGTTCAAACCAATTAGAACCTTTAATACTATGATTAATTCAGACCACCAATGTGAGTCATAGCGGTTGTATAGCACCATGCCATATTCCCTTCTATGCACCACACCATTGATAACCTTCACTAACCAAGTCCATAATAGGAAAAATATCATTATTTAGGCTGTAATGCCTAAAGCCGCTGTAATTTGTTTTGTCAAGACATTTCCTGTTGAATATAATCCAAAATAATATGTGCACGCATAATTGGAAACAGGAAAATCAGAAACAAACTTTTATGTGCACTAAATAGTGTCATGCACAATAACCACTCAATCAAGGGTTGTTCAAAGACTCATCCTGACAACATGTTATAAGTCTTTGGTGACAATCCTTCGTTAATAGATCAACAATCATAAGAGTAGTAGTCAGTCAATTTTTAATTGACACTTGTCGTTTCTGGACTCATTCTCTAACAACCAAGTACTTTACTTCCACGTGCTTGGAATCACTTAAATACTTGACATTCTTAGAGAATAAAAATGTAGCGAAATTATCACAATAAATCTTAATTCGGTCTGACAATTGAGTCGACAACACCAAGACCAAAGATGAAGTTCCGCAACTATAAACATGATATGTGGCCTCAAAGCACGCCACAAACTTGGTTTCCATTATCTATGAAGCAGTAAGCTATAGAATGCTTCGCACATTTCATGAGATTGCTCCAGCATCTAACAAAAAGAAAAATAAACGATAATATTTACTTTCTACTATCGAGACAACCAACAAAATCTAAATCTGAGTATCCCATCATGTTGTAGGGAGGTATTCACGAATAGGCAATTCAAACGGCCGAACACGTGGTACGTGAGATCATGGGTAATATGAACCACCATGAGTGGTGATCGGCAATAAGGACAAGTGGCATGAGAAGTCATTGGTCCAAGCTATCTGTTCGGCAGATAGAGACATACAATGACATTGGTCCAAATAGTTAATACAGGACCAGTTACACGTGAAGTAGCTGGTCCGGGCAACCTGTTCGGTCACGAGAGAGCCAAACAATGAAAGAACTCCAATCAGGTGCTAAGGCAGGAAGGACACTCTGGAAGAGGCCAGAAACAGTGTTGTTCCATTAAGGATGGGATCCCGAGAGTATAGGATCTAGAATAGATACCCAATGAGAGTGGGATGTTCGGCCAGCTATGGAAAAGAGTCCTTAATGAACTAAGGTAATGGACAGATAAAAGAAAGAAAATCCATGATATTCTGGTTTCCTATACGAGGTAGGAAACCTAGGGCAACACGGATACTTAGGCAACAAGTATCCAAGAATCTATAAATATGAGGTAAACCTAGATGTAAAAGGTACGAAAGATGTTGCATTCATATTATTTTCCTACTGATAATTACGGTTCTATTGCTAGTACGTGATACTAACTTAGGCATCGGAGGGCCTTTGCCACGAGAGGCAAAGGTGCGCTCACCCCTTGTCTGTTTTGCAGATTAGGGTTCCGGCGACGAACTAGGGTTCCGGTGTAAGAGGCAAGAGCAGCCGTTGCAATTTCGTGCAGTTCTAAGCACCAATTGTTTTCATCCCCCTACAATTGGCACCGTATGTGGGAAACGAACGAGTTCCCTTTGAAAAACGACCATGGTGGAAATAGATCCAGCAACACCACACGATCCGAAAAATCTGCTAGATGGAGGTGGAGATAAATCTTCGCCCGTGGCTCCGAGAAAGCCCGAAGGCGGACACAGGAGGACCACGAGTAAGGGCCGCCCCCTTACTGTTCATGACAACTCTAAGAACAGATAGGGAGGGACGGCTTCGAGATCCACGAGAAGGAGTAAATCCCACCGAAGGGATGAATCGGTTGCACACTCCAGGAGTGTGCACCATAGCGAAGATGTCCTCGATAAAAAGAGTCAAAAAATCGAGGAGTATGCTCGTCTAATTAAAAAACGAGAGCATGATATCAGGGAGCTAGAGGGAATCTGGAAACACCCGGAGGACTCCAGACTGTCTTGAAGAAATTCCAGGGGCAACGGGTATGCTATGGTAAAATATAGAAAAGCCCCATTCACAAGGAAGAAGGAGCAGAAGCGGAAGTCCAACCCCAAGGCGACACAAAGCTTCACCACGAAAAGAGAGGAGCAGGAGAAAGAGCCGAACGCCGGAACGAAGGAGGGCTTCTTCAAGAAGAAGGAAAAGCAGAGGCTGAAGTTCTACCCCTGAGGAGAGTGGGACTAGGAAACATCATAGGGACAGGTGCGAGAGACCTGATTTCGATTGGGAAAGGACTAGACCCAATAAAACAAAGGGACTAGAAGATTTCATCTGCACGAGAAGCAGCACGAAAGGCACTGAGTAATATTGCATCCTCCCCTTTTGCAAGAAAGTTACAGGAGGCTAGGTTGCTAAGTAGAGTGAAACACGGAACATTCATCATATACGAGACAGATGCTGATCCCGTGGCACACATACAGCATTACCAGCAGGCAATGTTTATGCATGAAAGAGACGATGCAATTATGTGCAAGATGTTCCCATCGAGTTTGGGGAAGGTAACTTTGTCTTGGTTCCATAAGTTGGGATCACGCTCCATCCAAACATGGGTGCAGTTGGCTGAAGAATTCACTGCTCGGTTCTTAACAAGCAGAAGAGCTCCAAAAACTTTTGAAAGCCTCTCCTTTATGAAACAAGGAAAGGATGAGCCGATCAGGAGTTACGCAAAGAAATACTGGGAGACTTTCAATGAGATCGAAGGTTGCAGTGAGGAATACGCGATAGCCACGTTCAAAACTGGGTTGCCTGTTCGGGGAGAACTGCGTAAGTCCTTGAACATGAGTTCAGTGGGAACACAAGCAAAGTTAATGGAACGGATCGAGCAGCATGCCAGGAACGAGGACGATATACTCCGGAAAGACGGCAAGGTAGTTGGCGAGCAAGTCAAAGGCCCTACAAAGAAAGCAGATAAGCCAGAGCCCAAAACCTATCGAGAAAGGAAAGACTATGGGCAGGCTAAGAGAGAGCCGTATAAACAACCACCTGATCCCAAATCTTTCTTTTCTATTACCATGGTTTGGAAAGAGCCCATCTATAGGATTCTTTATCGAATAAAGAATCAGCCTTACTTCAAATGGCCCCCAAGTCTAGGTGGAGATAAAAATACGAAACGTGCTATGAATCAGCACTGCAGCTACTATAAGGATTGGGGCCATATGACTGAGGATTGTAAGATGTTTAAAAGGCACCTTGACGATTTGGTCTCACAGGGCTATCTCAAAGAATTCATCCAAAAAGATCCCAAGGATAAAGAGAAGGCAATGGAATTGGATTATGAGCAGAATCCAAAAGGCATAATCCATATGATACATGAATTGGCCGAGCCTTATACGAGGAATGAAGTGAGATTACTCCAAAGACAGATCAAACATGACCAACACGTAATGCGATTGGGAAAGAAGAGAGGGCGTGACGAAGAAACATGCAACGAGGGCATGGTTTTCACGGATAAGGATCTGGGAGGAATCCAGGTACCTCACAATGATGCTTTAGTCATAACCCTACGAGTTGGGGAATATGACATGGAAAGAATCCTGGTGGATTCAGGGAGTTGCACTGAAGTGCTATAGTACGATGCATTTAAGAAGTTGGGGCTAACACAAGCAGATTTGGTACAGTCAGTAGCCCCTTTGGTCGGATTCGAGGCAGGAGCAGTTTGGCCATTAGGAAAGGTAACTCTACCTGTTCGGGCTGGGATAGTGGTACTACAAACTGACTTCCTGGTAGTGGATGTACCATCCTCTTATAACGCAATTATAAGGAGAACGTGGTTACACAAGATGAGGGCAGTCTCTTCCACCTACCATCAGATGGTAAAATTCCCAAGATCCAATGGGATTGAAAAGATTAGGGATAACCAAAAGGTGGCTCAACAGTGCTTAGTATCCATCGTAAAGAAAATCCAAAAGACTCACCAGATTCACACGGTAGAAGTACCGGATCAGCCCACTATTGAAGATGTTGGGAGAGATCCAGTAGAGAAAGTGGTTGAAGGCCAAAAGAAAATACAGGTCAACGAAACTGATCCTGAAAGGTATTTCCTCATTGGGGAATCACTATCGACTGAGGAAGAGGCTGAATTGGTGAGTTTCCTAAAGACATACATTGACGTATTTGCCTGGATACCAGAGGAAATGCCCGGGGTGGATGCAGATGTCATCTGCCACCATTTGAACGTTGATCCACAACATAAGCTAGTCATTCAGAGGAAGAAAAGGGCAGCCGTGCAGCATGTTGACAATGTTATCGAAGAGGTAGATCGTTTGTTGGAGGCCAAGGCAATACGAGAGGTTTATTATCCAGAATGGTTATCCAACACAGTGGTAGTGAAAAAGAAGAATGGAAAATGGCGCGTCTGTGTAGATTTCACAGACTTGAACAATGCATGCCCAAAAGATAGCTTTCCTCTTCCCAGAATTGACCAGTTAGTAGATGCCACTGCTGGATATGAGCGAATGAGATTTCTCGACACATATCGAGGATATCATCAAATTGCTATGTTTTGGCCCGATCAGGACAAAACTTCATTCATTACACCACGAGGGTTGTACTGTTATAGTGTCATGCCCTTTGGACTGAGGAATGCAGGGGCAACATACCAAAGACTGGCAACCATCATTTTCAAAAAGCTCCTTGGTAAGACCATGGAGGTTTACATTGATGATATGGTGGTGAAAAGTAAGACTCGCCAAGGACACATAGCAGATTTAAAGGAGGTCTTTGAAATCCTAAGGAAGTACAAACTAAAACTCAATGCCTCGAAATGTGCATTTGGAGTGGGATCTGGAAAGTTCTTGGGTCACCTTGTAACCATGAGAGGGATTGAGGCAAACCCTGACCAAATAACGACCCTACAGAATTTGCAAAGTCCCAAAACCACAAAGGAAGTCTAGAGATTGACTAGAATGGCCGCAGCACTCAACAGTTTTATTAGCAGATCAAGGGATAAATGCAGACCCTTTTTTCAGTTGCTGAAAAAGAAGGAAGGATTTGAATGGGGAGCAGAGTGCGAGCAGGTCTTCCAGGACCTAAAGAAGTATTTGGCTGAGGCCCCACTTCTGTTAACTCCACTGCCTGGTGAGTCTTTAATTTTGTATTTGGCAGTTTTTGAACATGTTGTAAGTGCGGTCCTGTTAAGGGATACGGGATCCGAGCAAATCCCTGTCTATTACGTGAGCAAAACATTGCTAGACGCAGAAACAAGGTATCTGCCCCTTGAGAAGCTGGTCCTAGCATTAAGGATAGCAACAAGAAAATTGCCACATTATTTTCAAAGTCATAAGGTTGTGGTTTACACCGAGTCCCCATTAAAATCACTACTACAAAAGGCAGATTTTTCTGGACGAATCTTAACTTGGTCCGTTGAGTTAAGCCAATATGATATTGACTATCAACCGCGAATGGTGATTAAAGGGAAAGTGTTGGCTGATTTTGTGACAGAGTTTTCACCAGCAGTGGCACCCCTGCTGCCTACGAGAGAGGAGCAAAAAACTGGGCCACCAGCCAAGAAAGTTAACAGATCCGCCAAACAGGACCCGCTTGAGTGGAAACTATTTATCGATGGTTCAGTATGTAACACAGAGTCAGGGATTGGGATTGTGCTCTGTCCCCCTAATGGAGTGATGTTGGAGCTGTCTGTTTGGCTAGGGTTCAGTGCATCAAATAATGTGGCGGAGTACGAGGCACTCCTAGCTAGATTGAGAAGTGCACGAACATTAAAAGTAAAACGGGTTAGGGTATATTATGACTCACAACTCGTGGTCAATCAACTGTCTGGGGAATATGAAACCCGGAGTGAAAAGATGGCGGCCTATGTGTAGGCAGCTAAAGATCTGCTTAATACCTTCGAAAGGGTATATATTGAACAGATAAGTTCTAGACAGAATGCTCACGCAGATTCATTAGCTTGGTTGGCTGCAGCTATACCAACTGAGTTTAAAAGGATGGTGGCAGTAGAGTATCTAAGTGAGCCGAGCATTGGGAGAAGTGTGGAGTTGGTCTTGGACACCAAGGACCAAGTTGGATGGACCCAATTGTGGAGTTTTTACGAGACGAAATACTCCATTCTGACAAAAAGGAGGCTCACAAGATAAGGACCAAATCTGCTAGGTTTTGGCTGTCCCCAGAGGGAAAATTGTACAAGAAGTCTTTTACAGGTCCCTATTTGCTTTGTGTGCACCCTGAGATGGTGCAAAAATTCCTACACGAAATTCATGAGGGAACCTATGGAAGCCATGCTAGAGGCAGATCCATAGCCCACCGAGCAATTACCCAAGGTTATTGGTGGCCACACATGCAAGAAGATGCCAAGGTTTATGTGAAAATCTGTGAAAAGTGTCAGAAATTCTCACCAATGATTCGAACACAGCAGAAGACTTGGTGCCATTGACAAGTCCTTGGCCATTTGCCTAATGGGGTATGGACATCGTGGGTCCACTCCACAAAGCAACTGGCAATAGGAAATTTCTGTTGGTGGCAACGAATTACTTCACTAAGTGGATTGAGGCAGAACCGTTGGCTAAGATCACTGAACCTATGATAGAAAGGTTCGTGTGGAAACGCATTATTACTCGATTTGGGGTCCCTTATTGATTGATTACAGACAATGGGTCCCATTTTCAGAAAAAGTTTAAAGCTTTTTGTGCCCAATACACGATATGAAATTACTACTCAACCCCAGCCTACCCTTAGAGTAACGGGCAGGCAAAAGCTTCTAACAAAACCATTCTTGACGGGATCAAGAAAAGGTTGGATAAAGCAAAGGGGAAGTGGCCAGATGTATTACCATTGGTACTATGGGTGCACCGAACGATGCCTAGGAGGTCTACGGGAGAGACCCCCTATTCATTAGCATATGGTACAGAGGCAGTTATACCCCTAGAAGTTGGCCTTCCAACCAATAGAACTGCATTGGTTGAGAGTGGGGGCAATGACAGGGCGCTTGAGATTGAGCTTGACCTTGCCGAGGAAAGGAGGGAAAGGGCTCTGGTTCATTTAGCCTCATATCAGGAGTAGCTGATGAAAAGCTACAACAAAAATGTCCACCCCCGAGAGTGTGGTGTTGGAGACCTTGTACTTTGAAAGGTGCTCGGTAACACCAAGGTGGCCAGCAAGAGCAAGTTAGGGGCCAATTGAGAAGGCCCGTATCGAGTCCAATTGAGAAGGCCCGTATCGAGTGACCGAGGTTGTGGGCATAAGGGCTTACAGATTGGCAGATTTGGAAGGAAACCCAGTGCCAAGGCCTTAGAATGTCCATAATTTGAGGAAGTTTTTTGTTTAAAGGCCTCCAGTCTTTTAGGGCTGCACATCGTGATTGTGTGGGAGTTACGAGTAGAACTCCCTTGCAGTATAATATTGCGTTCTTGGTGTTTGTTCTAAGAATACGAACTACGGGCTTGGTTTCCCCCATTCGTATTGGGGAGCAAGGAACAGACACCTATACACTAAGTACGTGAAACTTAGCAAGTACAAGTACGAAATACTTGTATGGTTTGCTAAGTATGAGAAACTTAGAAAGTTTTTAAGTACGTGAAACTTAATGAAACAACTTGGTTTGCATACGAAAACATGCTTGAACACTTGCAATACATATAAGTACGAGAAACTGAGGATTGTATAAGTACGCAAAACTTACAATTCATTTAGAGTACGAGAAATGAAGAGTTACAGGATTGCTAAGTATGAAACACTTGGCTAAAAACACAACGAGCATGTGATTAAAGGATCAATAATCTAAGTACGAATATACTAGGTTATAAATCCGAGTGTGATCATTTGGGTTTTACTTCCCTAAAGTGTGCATACAAGCGGTGTCCAAATATAAGGAATTTGGGGAGCACACGAGAATATGCACAAGAATGACAAATTTTAACTAAAGTATGAAATACTTAGATAACTTGTTTGCATCTGAACACATGCAAAAACATGAGGAGCCGAGCAAAGTGTATAGTTATGCCGCAAGGGGCCGAATACCTGTGTTATCAAAAGTATTAAAAGTACTGGTGCCTCTTAGGGCCAAAGCTTACAGTCACACAGGACCAGCCAACTTTTCCAAATATTAACAGTTCATGCCAAATACTTACCTATCAGTCCAAGTTTTGGACCCCTAGAGGAGTTTCATTTGGAACTTCTGTACTGATCTCAGTAACGGCACCATCTCCAATTGCATTCTCCTCCAAGATAATAGGTACATTGGCTGTATCCCGGACAGGTGAACGTTCAATAGTAGTATCATGGGTGTCTGTGGGGGTCTCCTCTCAGCATCAGCAAAGTCTTCAATCTGCTGGTCCACATCATCCTCCAGATCTTCTATATTGGTTGATACCCGTTTGCTCGGTAAATCATTTTCAACCCAGAGAGGAGAGTCATCTGTAACTCCAGCCTTCATCAAACACGCCTCCTAGCATGCAATCCAGATCTGGTCCTGAATAGCCGGCATCTGTTCAACATAACTAGCCGTTGTGGCGTCAAAACCCTTCTGATAGCCCTCTTCATAAGCAGCTTTCTTGGTATTATCAATTTCTGATACAGCCTGACTGAGGCTCTCTTCAGCAATATCAAGTTTGCCCTTCGTCCCAACAAAGTCAGACTTGGCTTTGTCTCTCTCTCTTTTTAACCTCGAGATTGTCCGAAGTAGCCGGGTGTTGTCATTCAACAGTTTGATTCTTTCGGCCTCAGCTTCTTGGTACTTCTGGCCCAGAGTGACCATCTTTTGGATCAACTAAGTGGTACCAAATATAGCTTAGAGTAAAAACTTTTATTACCACGACAACAAATAAAGCTTAAAGTTGTGAAGGAAGCAAAAACAATTTACCTTTATCCCACTGACGAGACCAGTGGAGATAAGCCGATCAGGAGGAGATCCAGACTCCTTCTGCATATCAACAAGCATCAAAAGGCCTTGCACAAGTGCCAGTGCAATTTTTGAGGAACTTGCACTATCACCAACATGAACGGGCCGATCACCCTTAACGAATTAAGGGGCCCAGGTTTCGTGGGTTACTTGAATGCTCAGTGAGGGATTTTCTAGAGGCGGTGTAGTAGCTTGTGCATCAGAATCCTCGGCCTCTTGGCTCCTAGGGCGTTTGTCCCAATGAGTATCAACAGCCTCAATGGAACTATCACGTTCCCGAGGAGAGGAAGAGGATAGTGTTGAAGCCCCTTTAGTTCGGCGAGATGGCGGGGGGGCGTGGCCAGTTGATGACACCCTTCTAGTGGCACCACATCCCCGAGAAGAGACGGTGAGAAGGGTGCTGAGGTTTAGGGGTTGATGACTCATAGTACCTGCGTTTGGAGGAGATGGAGAATAGCCGGAAGCAGATGATTGGCTCGTATCATGTTTGGGAGCTGGCTGTTCGGGCTATTGTTGAGGAGCAGCCTGACTTTGAGAGGATCTTCGGAGTCTCAAGCGAGGTAATGGGACGCCTTCTGAAATAGGAACCTCACCCAACTGCCCGGCAACTGTCACTCGAGCGTTAGCTCTTAGGCTCCTCGGCTGGGGAGCAGTTGAAGTGGAGGCAGCACTAGTGCTGGGGTTGGCAAGTCTCCTATCAATGACACCTCTGTAAGCATGACCGTATCCTAGTAATACGTCTACATTACGACCCCGACCAGCTGATGACGTACCAGGCTCACCTATGTATTTCAGAATCCGATTAATCTCTGCTGTTCGGACGTTATTTGGTTCTCGTCTGGGGCGCTTGTTAGCGTTATCCGCTGCAGGTTAAAAGCACAAGTATGCCTTAAAAATAATACAAAGGACAATAGTGGAAAGAAATTACGAGTAGAGCAAATAAAATCAGGAGCATACGTGGCTAGCCCCAAATATGGGGGCAATGGAGGCCCACCACCTGGCCATCTTCCCCTATCGGCTCGAATGCTCCGGTAACGTAGAGAAGTCAATCTCGTGGTCACGAGCAGAATTAGGCAAAATTTTCTGCTCTTCTAACTTTGAAGTAATACGTATTGTATTCAGGGTTTAGCACAATGCTATACCACCACTGAATATCTCAAATTCCTAGCTGGGTCCCCAGAATCCTATTCAGAGCTACTACTCCCATTATTAGCCTAAAAACGTTTGTTGAAACTTGCATGGGGGTGAGACGATACCAGTTGAGGATCTGACGAAGTAGTGGGTGAAGGGGAAATCGGACCCCACCTTCGACAATGGCCACAATAGGGATACACATTCTATCCCATGAGCTGCCGTCCCTATCTGCTCCCAATGGGGCAAGTTCGAAGCCCACGTTGTCTGGGATGTTATATTCTGCCCTAAATGCTGCCATGACAGTAGGAGTTTCACAAAGTTTCCTAAACTTACTGGGTTTTAGGGGATTCTCATTTTCATCCGCCATGGATACTCTGGAAGTTCTACGAATCTGAAAGTACGTACGAAACACTAGTGGCAGATAAGCATGAAGACAGAAAATCTCAGAACGAAACAAGGAAAAAGAATGAGAATCTTACGAGAAGTGTGGCAGTGGTTCCCAGGCACGAGATCGTGTTGCAGAAGGCGGCGATGGCAGAAAATGAGAAAAACTTTCGTCTAGTTTAAGAAAGAGAAATGATGAAATTGGATTTTTTGGTGAAAAGCCCCAAAAGGCCCTAGAATGGGTATAAAGGAAAGACGGAAGTGAAACGTCACCCCCTACACCGTTACAAGAAAAGTAACGGAAAGAGGGCTTCGAAGGATGTCGTTCTAACGCCGTTTTGGCTGGAACGTCCGTCACAATTAAATGCGAGACGTACAAAATGTGCCACATGCAAACACTACTTCGAGGAAATGATGATTAAACCGCTAAAAATATCAGTGGGTTTGGGTATTATATCTACAACAGGGACTTAAGGAGCTCGGCTCAAGGTCTAAATTCTAGTTTTACCTGTAGCCCCCGAACAGCGGCAACAAGCAAAACTGGGTAGCAATTGTAGGAAGGTATTCCCGAATAGGCAATTCAAATGGCCGAACACATGGTACGTGAGATCACGGGTAATATGAACCACCATGAGTGGTGATCGGCGATAAGGACAAGTGGCATGAGAAGTCATTAGTCCAAGCTATCTGTTCGGCAGATAGAGACATACAATGACATTGGTCCAAATAGTTAATACAGAACCAGTTACATGTGAAGTAGCTGGTCGCACATGTAACTGGTCCGGGCAACCTGTTCGGTCACGAAAGAGCCAAACAATGAAAGAACTCCAATCAGGTGCTAAGGCAGGAATGACACTCTAGAAGAGTCCAGAAATAGTGTTATTCCATTAAGGATGGGATCCCGAGAGTATAGGCTCTAGAATAGATACCCAATGAGAGTGGGATGTTCAGCCATCTATGGAAAAGAGTCCTTAATGAACTAAGGTAATGGACAGATAAAAGAAAGAGAATCCATGATATTCTGGTTTCCTATACTGATAAACACCTAAATTTGCTTAATCGTAGTGCTTAAGTCCCCTAGTTTGTAGATGTAATAGTTATAATTTGTCATTTTTATTCAATAATGCTCGTAAGGTAGTTTGTTAAGTGTTTCAGGCAAAACGTCCTTAAAGGGCGTATATTGATCAAGAGGCTAATTTCCAAGGAAGTTCAAGTATCCTTGCCCGGTGGAACTTCTGCCAGCATGACCCAAGAGCAAAGGCGTGAGGCGTCGGGCAAGCCGGCGGGCCATCGGGTGCCAAGTCTTGAACGTTGCCTGAAGACCTGAAGATAAGCTACGCGTATCGATACACCCTTAATGCGTATCTATACGCATTAGCTTCGTGGGGAGTCAGAGACTTCTATATCGATACGGCATTAATCTGTATCGATACGGGAGAGCTACGGGAGATGGTCCATTTTGACTTAACAGCATGGTATCAATACTTAGCGTATTCTGTATCGATATGGAGAGCCTTCGGCTAGATATTTCTTACTTTTTGGGCTTTCCATTTATGGAATACTTGCCTTTATTAGTATGTTTCTTAGATATTTTTGTGAGAGAGTGCCCATTTTGTATAAATAGGGGGTTCCTTCTCTCTCCTTGTATCTAGCCCATTACTACTTTTAGGTTTTTCTCCATTAATGTCTTCTTAAGCTTTTCAAGTTGTAATTTCTCAAGAACACTTCAAGGTATTCACGTTACGTTAATTTCTCGAGTATTAAAGTTGTTCGCAGGTGTTGGATCTTTTACAATATCAAGTTTATTTTCGTTTTCTTCGGTTAAGCATGTTCTCAATAATTAGCAAGCTTTCTAGTTTTTTCATTATGTTTGAATAGTCGATTAGGCTTGGCCACGCGGTGACTAATGCCTCGTGACTTATGTTTATCTTGCCTTTCTCAACTAAAAACTTGAAGTTTGGTTTGTAAATGTGTGTGGCTTGCCTTTTATGTTACAAAACTTGTCGATGTTAATCTCCGGTGATCATATGCTTGCTCATGTGGTTCCGTGAGCTATGTCTCGCCTCGTGTTTGCCAAAAGAATGAAAGAGCTCACTTGTTTACTAAACTACACTTCTAGTCTGTAATGGTTTCCTAGCTAAATCCTCCAGTTGATAGCCTATGTCGTGCGATTCAACCGTGTTTTCGTTGAGAATGGTTTGATGGCAAAAGTTACGGGCATTCGTTACCCCAATGCCTTGCCGCTTGTTAAATTAAGTTTAAACTCATTTTCTAGTCGTTTTCATAAATGTTTATCACCATTCAAAACAAAACCAAAAGTTGGCCGCCTAAATGCCACAAACCCTCGCTTCTAAAAATCCTAGCAAGCTATAAATAATTTTCTCTGTGGGAACAATACCGAACTTTCGGATATTATGCTAACTACGACCTAGCCCTACGCTCGGGGTAAATCTGTAACGACCCGGATTTTTGCCCTATTTTTTTTTCAATAAAGAAATTGTTTTTAATCAAATAGTTTATAGTAATCGATTAATTATTTAAAAAGTGTTATTGATTAATTCTTTTCTTTAATAGATATGTACAAATATAATTATAATTCTTTTCCTTGATAGATTTATACAAATATAATTATTTTATCATATTTTTTTTTCAATTTGCATGCATACACACCTCTTCCATCTCTCCCTCTCCTACTCAGTCTCTACTTCCTCTTTAACCCTTAAACCAAGCCAAATTCGTCCATTTCAAATCCCATGAACCCAACCTCATTAAATTCACTATTATCTTCTTCCACCGAAATTCTCCTATAAATACCCCACCCCCATTGACCACGAAAATAACACAATATTTTCCATGCCCCACCAGTCCATAAAAGAGAGAAAAACCACAGAAAAATCAAGTTTCAATCCATGGAGTTTTAGAGAGAGAAAGAAAGAGAGAGAAAAATGGGTTTCGTATCAAGACCCAATCCGACCATTCCAATCTCTTCCTACTACTCCTAGCATCACCAAGGATCGTCCAATTTGGTTCCAAAGTCTCCCGATCAAAAAAAATTCGAAGTCTTCTTTTCAAAAATTCAAGATTCGTTTTTTTTTAAATCAATTCGATCCGATTAAAGGTACTATAATCCTATCCAACTCCTTCTCTAAGTATATTAAGTGTTTATATGCTTAACCCTATGTCCCGAACAAAAAAAATAGAGTTAATCGCGCGTTTTCTGCCGTATTTACCAAATTGATATTATTCTTGAACCCGACACTTTATTTGTAATTATTTAATAATAAGACGACCCTTATGATATTTATTTTACAATCTTTCTGATATTAATATTATAAAAAACTACTGACTTGATATTATTTTCTTACAATATAATATCATATTAGTATAAAACGTATTAATTATATCAGTTTAATTTATCTGGTAGATCGAGTTTGTTTTAAATGTTTCGAAACAACTTTGCGACCTTCCAAACCTCAATTTTTATGCCCGGACTATTTTTCCTAGATTTTTCACACCTGAAATATCATAACTTGTTAATATCATATTTTTTTAAATTAATTATCTATTTATTAAATTATTTATTCGTTATCTATCAAAGTTTACAAACGAAAAATCTTTGCGACCTTCCAAACAACGTTTTAACACTCAAACTAATTTTTCCTAGACTCCTTGCATCTCAAATATGACATCTTGTTAAATTAATAATTTATTTATTTAATTTACCATTTATTGTTATTTCTATAGCATTTTCGATTAAAAATTCTTTACGACCTTATAACCTTATGATAAATGCCCGAATAATTTTATTTAGACTCTCTATATTCTGAAAATGAAATCTTGTTAACAGTAGCATATTTTAATTTGTAAATTATTTATTATCTATTTACTTCACTTTCGGCCACTTTATTTAAACGTCTTTTTTTAAATTAATCTTTTGACCCTCCGAACCCAACTTTTGACACTCAACTGATTGCATAGGACCTCTAGAACCCTTATTAAGGTCATGATAAATATTTTAATATTTTGATCTAATTAATGTATTTAATTGGTTTTTAATCAATCTATTATCTTAGAATTAATTAATAAGTGCCAAGAAAGTTTTCCTTTTAATTCCTTTTAAAACTCTTACTTTATTATTGACATTGTGACCATACAAGATTAAGGGCAACGGCCCATTCATAATAAGTTGCGTGATCTCATTGTTTATTAATTGTGTTGCGTGATTGCATTGTTTATTAATTGTTTTAATTATTATTATCGATTTGTTATATATTGCATCGATACTTGATTTGAATGCTAGATTGGACCCTAGAGACATGGGGTGGTATGCGAATAGAATTCACTTAGACGGTGCTAAGTAGTGGATAAACTGGAAAGTTTTATTTCTAGATTGCCTGCAGGCGTGATGTTGAGATTTGTGATGAGATTGAAACTGGCGGGTGTCCAGTGATAAATTGATAGACTGGCGGGTGTCCAGTGATGAATTGATATACTGGCGGTGTCCAGTGGTGATTGTGACGTGGTTTGTGAAAGTGGTATATAAGATAAGCGAACCCTAGTTATGATTCAGGCATGATAAGCTTTCCCCTTGTTGTAGTTATTGGGATGTATACTCGGTACATAACTTAAATGCATCTGCGACAGCAAAGGGAAGTGATCTCATGGGACCGAGCATGGCTAGCGGTTGGGAAGGAAAGATCTCGTGGAGAGATCTTAGATTTCACATTAAGTTATGAATAGTAATGAACTGGTTTATGTAGACAATATTTGTTTGGCTTTTTCGATTCAATATTATCTTGTTACTTGCTAATTATAAAGTAAGAGGGGTGGTTGGGTTGGATTATTTTACTGGGTGATTTATCACTCACGGATACGTCTGTATCCTGGCAAATCGTTTGCTTCGGCGATCAATTTGCTAGTGGGCGCAGGATTCAATGGAGAGGATTCAAAGATGTTGCAGTTCAACACGGAAAGAATATCAAGAACGAAAATCGAGTGTGCTTCGAATTTGTATCAAGTCTAGAGTCAGCTCTGAAATTAATGTATTTTGAATCAGTAAATTTATCTTGTGACTGTAATAGCTAAGTTTTATTTTGAAAAATTATATTTATTTAGCAAATTTTCTTAAAATTTTATTTTATATTACTTTCGAAAAGTCGGGGCGTTACAAAATCAACCTATTCCAACGGTTAGGTTGGGACGAAGCATATACGAGGTAGGAAACCTAGGGCAACACGGATACTTAGGCAATAAGTATCCAAGAATCTATAAATATGAGATAAACCTAGAGGTAAAAGATACGAAAGATGTTGCATTCATATTGTTTTCCTACTGATAATTAAGGTTCTATTGCTAGTACGTGATACTAACTTAGGCATTGGAGGGCCTTTGCCACGAGAGGCAAAGGTGCGCTCACCCCTTGTCTGTTTTGCAGATTAGGGTTCTGGCGAGGAACTAGGGTTCCGGTGTAAGAGGCAAGAGCAGACGTTGCAATTTGGTGCAGTTCTAAGCACTAATTGTTTTCATCCCCCTACACATGTCAAATGATCCGATTTTCTATAAGTAAGCATATAGTCCTTAGTTCCTCATAACCTTATTCACTGCTTTCCAATATTCAATTCCTGGATTATTTTGATATTTGCTCAACATCGCTATTGCAAAAGTAATATCCGGTCTAGTCCAAGTTTGGGCATACATCAGATTCCCTAATGCTAATGCATATGGAATTTCATCCTTTTGCTTTCTTTCTAAGTCATTCTTGGGCACTGACTTTCAGTAAATTTGTCACCCTTGACAATGGGCGCACCACTTACTGAGCAAAGCTGCATATTGAATCTCTCTAGAGCTCGGTTAATATAGCCCTTCTAAGACAGTCCTAGCAATCCTCGAGATCGATCTTTATGCCAGTAACATAAGCTGCCTCACATATCAACCATCTTAAAGTTCTTCGAGAGATATCCCTTAGTTTCATGTACTAAACCAAGGTCATTACTAGCTAACAAAATATCATCCACATATAGTACCAAAATGATAAACATACTCCCATTGACCTTCAGACATATGCACTGATCAACAACATTTTCTTTGAATCCGAAGGAGCTAATGGCATCATTAAACCTTAAGTACCATTGCCTGGAAGCTTGTTTAAGACCATCTATGGATCTCTTTAATTTGCATGCCAAATGCTCTTTCTCTTTTATTGCGAATCCTTCAGGTTGCTCCATGTAAATCATCCAAACTACCATTTAGAAAAGCAGTTTTCACATCCATCTGATGCAGCGCTAAGTCATAATGAGCTACAAGGGCCAAGACGATTCTAAGTGAGTCCTTCTTTGACACAGGAGAGAAGGTCTCCTTATAGTCAATGCCTTCTTTCTGAGTGAAACCCTTGGCCACAAGTCTAGCCTTAAATCATTCGATATTGCCTTTTGCATCGTGCTACTGTAAATCTATATATGTTTTAAAACTATTATGCAGAAAACAGATATAATAGGATCTTGAATTTAACACATCTCAAGAACAATAAAAAGCGTACCTTTGTTGGCCATCCGTGATTAGAGAAAACAAACCCCTTAATTAGAAACACCTTAATTCTTGGCTCACCTTCTTCTCTCTGTCTCTACTTTTCTAGAATACCCCAGTACTTTAATTTATGGAAAAACCATAGGAATAAGGGGTGAATATTCTACCTTTTATAGAGGAAAGAAGAGGGCCTTAGAGATAATTATTAAAAGACATCTAGTCCATCAAGGTATCTTTTATTATCAAGAGTTTTCTTTCATCTATAATTCTAATTAGTTATCGTAATGAACCATATCACTTCATTGACTTATTTGATAGTGGAGCCCCACATGCACAAAACGTGGAGGCTTGTGGGCCACACTAATAGGAAAAAACTAACAGCAAACACATTAACTCCAAAAATACTGACTGAAAGAGCTTATCATGTGGGTGGAAGTGGAAGTCAATAATGGTATCCACAGCATTATGTGAGAGCAAGGCATTTCTATCACATGCTCCAAGTCATACGTGGGCTAATTTTCTAACAGAAAATTCCTCAAAATCGAATATGTTTAGCTCGACCTGTGCATCTCGTGCGGGTTATTCGATGCATAGGTTTGCGATTTCTCTTTTTCAGTACTACTAGGATTGATGTGTCCTAGACAGAACCGAAAACCTATTGATGAGGAGGGAGATCACAACTCCCTTCAAGCTTGATTCGATTCTTTTTATTATTTATGGCATTGCATTATGGTATTTTTTTAACAGATCCCTCCCAATATTCTAAAAACGTATCTAATTAGCTTCGTGCTTGCATGGGTGCTACTCGAGTTTAATTATTCAATGCATATTGTTGGATGTTTTGTGTCACAGTCGAAAATCTATTAAGGAAATGGGAGACCAAATACCGACCCATTTTCTGGGATTTTTTTATTTATGACGTTGCATTGTTAAATTTATTTTTAGTGGGTCTATCACGATATTCCAAAAGTATTTTATTTAGCAATGTGGATCCTATGCAATTATTTGATGCATACTGCTAGATTGTTGTGTCACAGTTGGCGTTGAAAATTTATTGAGGGGGAGACAAAAACCCCATTCTTGCTTATGATATATTGGTTAATAGTAGATATTTTTCTTCGATCGGCAATAATCAATATAGACCCACGAAAAACTGTCACTACTAATGGTAGTCTAGGTTTAGAACTTTCAGAATGACCTTCGCTTCTTCTCTCAATTCTTTCTCTGTGTTTGTGCTCTCATGTGGGTATGCTCAAGTCAATGGTTGTAGCTACCCCGTCTTACTTAATATCTTGTATTCAGCTTCCAGAAGGTTTGTGCTCAAAATATACAAAGGTTATGGCTGCCTTTTGGTGGGGAGGCAGAAAAGGGCAAAGAAAGATGCATTGGATTGCTTGGGAGTTGGGAGAGGTTGTGCAAGAAGAAGTTAGGTGGAGGACTTGTTTTAGGGATATGGCTAGCTTCAATTTAGCTTTACTAGCCAAACAAGGGTGGAGGATCTTGACCAATGAAGGGACCCTTCTTCACAGATTGCTGAAATCCAAATATTTTTCCCATACTCTTCTTTCTTGGAACCAATCCATCTTGGACTTGGCGAAGAATTTTAGATGGAAGAGAGGTTCTTTTGGATGGGGTGTGGGGGAGAGTGGGCAACGGCAGGAGCGTGCGAATGGCAACTGATCCATGGGTTCTAAAGAATGGGAGATAAAATCACTTGGGGTGTCAACGGAGGGAAAGGACTTGTGGGTCAGTGATTTGATTGATCCAGTGACACGCCAATGGAAGGTTGAGGTTCTGCAATCAGTTCTACAGGCACTGGATGCAAGTTTGGTGCAGGCTATTCCATTACCGTGTTTTGATGTTAAAGACCGATGGGTGTGGCATCAAACGACAAATGAGATTTATTCAGTCAGGTCGAGGTATGAATCGGCTCTTCCAATTCAGAAGTGAGGTGGTGGAAGGCGTAGGGAGCAAGGGGAGTTGAGCATGCGGAACGATGACAAAAAGGTATGAAATTAAGTTTGGTCTCTTCGAATACCGAATAAATTGAAACATTTTGTGTACGTTTAAGTGTACCAATTAATGGCCGGGATTATAGCGATTAAGGAGAATTTGTTTGGGAGAAAAGTTACACGGGATTCGTTGTGCCCAAAGTGTAGTGATGAGTGTGAGACTTTCCCACATTTGTTTTCGAACTGCAGTTTTGTTCATATCATGTGGAGGATGTCACCGATCAGGTGTGTTCCGTATTTGTTTGAAAGTTCATCTATTCTTGCTTGGTTTGATTATGTGATTGATTGCTGGAAAGGAAGGGAGGGCGGAGACGCTATGCTGATTTTGATTCCAATGATGTTATGGAGAATATGGAAGTGTCAAAATGCTGTGGTGTTCAATGGGGGAAATTCAGATCCTCAACATGCGGTTAGGGAGGCAGAGGTGTTAAGAAAATAGAATCTCACATTGCTTGAGAGTGGAATGTGTGATAACTTAATAAAACTTAGGACCTCTACTCTCATTGCCAATTGGTGTTGAGATGGATATAAAGTTTTTACACAATTTGTCAAGGCAAGTGAAAATATAGAAGAGTCTAGGGGGTAGTTGGGGCAGATCGCAATGGTTGTGGAAAATAGGTGGACACCCCTAGCCACTGGACGAGTCAAGGTTAATTTTGATGGGACATGGGCCAATTGAGATGAGGGACCAAAGGGGGTTGCATGTTTTGTGATTCAAGATGGCAATAACAGGTTTATTGCAGCTCGATAAGTGAATTTGGGGGTTCTGTCATCTGCTTTTTGCGCTGAAGCTTTGGCATGTCGAGATGCGCTGTTCTTTAATTGCTTTAGAGTTGGGAACGGAGTCCATTGTTGTGGAAGGGGCTTCTTTATAGATTATGCAAAATGGCAGGATAGTACAGACAATGGAGTCCATTGTTGTGGAAGGAGATTCTTTACAGATTGTGCAAATGGCAAGAAAGAAGAGACAATGCAACACAGAGGTTGAAGTCATTATTGAAGATATATGGCGTGAAGTGGAGAAGTTCCGGGTTTGTGAGTTTTTTGTGATCGGAGGATGGCCAATAGCCCACATATTAGCTGCCTCCGGTTTGAGAGGTTCTGGTATTACTACTTGAAAGTTATGCCTCCTGATTTGTTATTTAATCTTTTGCGATAGGATAACTGTCCTTAACTTCGTGTAACGGAGCTTCGCAATCAATAAATTCGTACCATTTTGGCAAAAAAAAAAGGTTGTTGGGGAGATTTTTGGAAGATACTTTCACGTTTGCACTCCCACACCTACTATGCATTTCTCCCCTGAAATTGTCTAGGGTATATTACCAACCACTTCCATCTTACATATACGTGGGGGTCCATCATACAGTTAAATGTTTAGGGCCCACGCATATGCGAGAGGGGTGTGATTGTTAGGCATGTATGATGGGGTTGTATCCCAACCAATTTGGGTTGGGACCAATTTGGTCTAGTTAAGACTGATTATGGGCCCGTTTCGGGCCCACAACAATGATCGAAACAGTTCACTTTTTAGAGCTTATTGAAAACATTGACCACGCCAAAAATCACATTGATTGGATATCGTTTGACATGTTTTTGAAATGCATTATTCTTTGAATAATTGTGTCAAATGGGTTGCAATCCGATGTTTCACACTTTTATTCTTACAAACTCTAGGCATTTCGAAATCATGTCAAACTATATCTGATTAACGTGATTTTTGGCGTGGTCAATGTTCTCGACGTGCTCTAAGAAGTGAACGGTTCCGATTATTTTTTGGGGCCCAAAAAAGACCCAGAATCAGTATTAGCTGGACCAGACTGGTTGGGATACGCCCCCATGTATATGTTTGTATCCTTCCTGGAACTGAAAAGACGAGTTAGAGGGATCCAACCAGTAGTTGTGTTTCACGTCTAGGGGGTACGGTCCGTTGTCCTGAGGCATCGCCAATGACGACTTTTGAAACGTCTTCCGTTGTCCTGTGGCGTTGCCAATAATGACTTTTGAAACGTCTTCCCATTTTCCTGGGACCACTTCGATACATTTGGTACATCCGAACTGTCCAAAAGAATTTTGAACAACTCAAATTTAAATGGGTGTTTTTAAAAAAAATAAAAAATATTCATTTTAAATCCAAGCCATCCAAAAAATACTTTTGAACGGCTCGAATGCATCCAAATGGATGGAACTGGTCTGGAAAAAATGGACAGATCCGAGTCCCCTTCCTCACGTACGGTTAGGACTCTCTCTCAGAGTCAGCTCCAGTCATTCCCTTGCTATTAATATCTGACTACGACGACGACTACCACTACTATTCCTGTTCAGTCTCCCAATGTCCGCGTTTTTCTAGCTTTTCTTTTAGAAATGTAAAATTTAACTTCTAGTGTACTGCGTTTAAGTATGGTTGAGTGAAGAGTTTTAATTTCGGAAGTGAGATTTTTAGCCGGTGGAGGGAAGAGGAGGAGGGGTATTGTCTTGATGGCGGTCTGGGCCTCTTCTTTTACTTCTAGTATTTGCCTAATTCTGGTGGCTTCTCGGTTATCACCAGCCTCCGGCAACATCGAAGGTGAGTACTGATTGTTTGTTCCCTTGACCTCGTTTTTGTGTTGATTTCAACCAGTTATTTTTGCCGTTCTTTTGTGTGTTCTACTCCATCCATCCCAATTTGCTACATGTTCGTGCATTTTTATTTGTTTACATTTTTTAATTTATAACACAACGTATTATGTGATTTCAAAGCTTTGTTTAATAGGATCTATGTAGTACAGAAACCGACATGGATACATGAGAATTCTAAAAAAATGGAGATACGGACACGGCAGGGACACGTTACGTGTGTGAATATATATGTATTTTTTTTTGGAGCTCCATGCGAATAATCGGAGCCGTTCAATTTATTTAAAATATGTTCTTAAGAATTTCTTGTAAGAAATCAACTCATTCATTCGGATATCGGTAAGGGCTTGATCAATTCATTTAGTTTCTCTCTGGTCAAATTTAGGAACAAATACCGATCAAGCCCTTACCGATATCCGAATGAGTTAATTTTTTACTTAAACTCTTAAAAACGTGTTTTAAAACACCTCTGATCAATTGTGTGAGACTCCAAAGTGGGTTTCCCACAAGTTGAGTATCTGTGGGAGGGCTGATTTCACCGTGCTCTCCTTTCTTGAACCTTCTTCTATAGACTGTTGGAATCTTGGAGAGATCTTGCGTACCTGCAGAACTGGAGGGAGCTGTTCCTCCGGGAAGAGGCTCGACGAGCAAGTTAGTATGGAGGAGGAGGAAGAAGAAGTTTTAATTAGAATATTCTTGTTGTGAGAGAGAAAGTAAATAGTAAATTTTTCTAGACCCCTTTGCTGTTGGAAGTGGTCCTATATTTATAGCCAAAGATATTGAGTGCTGCACAGGCTGGTTTTGCAACCCACGTGGTATGTCACATTCGGATGATGTCATATGTCAGTGCATTTACTAGGCGTCACTTCTCTGAAAGTTGCAGAGCCGCGTTTGTCAGTGTCAGAGAAGTCACATCATACAGAGATGTCATCTCAGTTATTAGGTTGCAGAGCCGCGTTTGTCAGTGTTAGAGAAGACACATCATACAGAGATGTCATCTCAGTTATTAGAGATGACAACCCATATATCATTGGAAGCTTCTAGAAGGTTCTACTAAAGCGGTGTCCGGACAAACTTATTCCCGGATGAATGAAATGAATTCGAATGAACTCATTGTCCACCGAACAATAGGAGCTTTATCCGAACAAAGTGGTCCCAACGAGTGCTGAACAGCTTACCGAAGAAGATCAGATCTTCATGCGCTCGGATAACTCTTCGACGTTCGGCGAAGCTTACGAGGACCTTCTTATCCTTCGGAAGACGGTCACCGTATCATGCCAATTCAAATTTAAATCCACAGATGAACTGAGATAACTACGTGATGAACTCAGGCAAGCACAACCCATCAGTATCATTTTAAGAGGGTCTGCTTCTTACCATCGTGGCATCGTACACACTCACTGATGGTTCTATTTATTCAAGACCTCACGAGTGCTATTTTTGTATGCGTTCAGAAAAAAATGATAACCTAATTTTGTGTAGCATGTTGAAGTTCTTTCTTATTAATACCCCTGTTGTTATGTTTGTACTTACCAAATTTAACTTGATTCACGGAATCTGAAAACAAAAATACACATGTATGTACATTTAACCAGTATAAAGTAATTCAAGGATTCATCGTTTCCAAACATCGGTGTGTTCTATTGAATTGTTAGGGTAGACATTGGTATAATGCAGCCCTTTTTTTGGCGTGACTGCGAGGCTGTCAAACAACTTAGCTGCTTAACTACCCTTAGAAAATGTTTTGGTTGATCATTTCGTCTTCTTGATGAGAATACAATGACTTGTTTCTTTCATGAAGAGCAGGCAATGCTTTGAATGCGCTGAAGAACAACTTAGTTGATCCTAACGACATTTTACAAAGCTGGGTTCCTACAAATGCCAGTCCCTGCGCATGGTTCCATGTCACGTGCAACTCTGACAACAGCGTTACAAGAGTGTACGCTACTAACTCGTTCAACAATTCTTGTGATCCACAAGCTAGTTATGTCATTTGATACTTGAAACTCTTGTTGCTTTTGTATTTTCATAGTGGTTAGTGTGATGACAAATCTTCTTTCCATTTTTGTAAGCCTCAGTGATCTTCAGAATGCAAATTTAATTGGGCAACTCGTTCCACAACTTGCACACCTTCGAAGTTTGGAGTACCTGTAAGTATTACTTTGTTTTAGGAAAAGTGGTTTCACTCGTATCTGTTTTGGTGATATTAGTTGATAATTCTTTTGCTCCCTCTCTCTCTCTCTCTCTCTCTCTCTCTTTCTCTTGTATTTACCAGACCCTAATTCGTAAAGCATATTATGTGCTTCACCAGCGTAGTTCCTGAATTATGTATTGAATGTTTCACTGTGTTGTGTACTTGACGAGCTCTTGGGCTTACTTGTATTTCCTAGATTTCTCTATCTGGACGTGTAGTCATCATACATGTATTGACAATTTTTAACATGCTCTTTGTACTAATGAAAAATACTTTACACTAATATTCATCATCTTCTTCCTATAGAGGAACAATTGACTTAGGGGCATGTTATTGTGCTTTGAGTTAGTATGTTTCAATTTTACTTTTCGGGTAACCATAATTGTAGCTTATGGAGTCATTTACAACTTCATCAGTCATGACTTGCCTCACGCGAGTTTATCATGACTTCCATCGCTCGTGACTTAGGGACATCTTAATGTGCCTCTTTTTTATGATGATGGAGGAGAAAACCACTAGAAAGAAGTTTTGTTTTGTACGAGTTTCTCGTGTTAGTTTATCAGTGAAAATGGTGGGTGACGGCTGTAGCCTCTCCTATTGCCCTTGTAGTTAATTTTAGCTTGCTATATTGCTCAATTTCGCTCCTACTAACAACATGTCAATATTGAACATCCAGACTTGAATGTGGAATGTAAGTGCAGACCTTTAATTTTACAATTGTCGGAACAATCTGATATTCTTTCATGGATGATTTACACAACGGGGTCTCGATAGGTAACGCTTGAATCATCAAAACGAGACCTCCAATAGCATCTTCAGACCACTTTGTGGACTGGAGTGAGGGAAGCCATCTCCTTTGTTATATGTTCTTTTTAATTGACTATTTGGCTTTTCCCCTGTCATTGACTATCTGGCTTTTCCCCTGTCATTGACTTTATTTCATTGACATGTTTTTGTCACAGGGAACTTTACGATAACAATTTAAGTGGACAAGTTCCTAATGAGCTCGGGAATTTGACAAAATTGGTGAGCTTGGATCTTTATCTCAACAATTTAAGTGGTCCCATCCCAAAATCGTTGGGCAATCTCCAGAAATTACGCTACCTGTATGCATTACGCATTCTCTGTCTTTTATTTCTCACATTAGAAATACAACCCTTCTGGTGAAACATACTTTCATTGCATTTGTATATTGTTTGAAGACTCGTGCAAAGTGGGTCACGTATATATGAACCGATAATTTGCTATATTGATGTAGTGAAATTGTTTCTGTATTTCGGTAATTTCTTAGAGATTTTAATCGCAGGATTTATGTTACTTCCTTACATGCTTTAGAGTAGAAGACTGGTCATTCAGCCCAGGATATTGCCAGTTTGGTTGGAATCAGCCACTCATAGTGAGGCATAAGATGGTAAATTTCATTATGGACAAGACTCAAGAGATCTCCGTTAGATATTTTATTGATACAAAGCCATAGGACATATAATGTAGACCGGACTTCGTCGGAGTCCACATACCAGCCGGTGTCAGACAATTTTCGGACACTGACACTCGCAACACACGTGTCCAACACTCAAATCCAAAGTGTCCTACTTTTTGTCAACGTATTTGGTTTGGACACTCCGGGTAAATTCTTAAAAATGCTTTGAATACTCTCGGGACACTCGCAAGACATGTCGGGGTACGGTGTTT
This sequence comes from Rhododendron ovatum, assembly GCA_019656835.1. Classification (NCBI taxonomy): domain Eukaryota; kingdom Viridiplantae; phylum Streptophyta; class Magnoliopsida; order Ericales; family Ericaceae; genus Rhododendron; species Rhododendron ovatum. The sequence goes on along the minus strand of CM033801.1, from coordinate 22,288,156 downwards.
ATGAAATGGTTAAGACTCTTGTTAAAACTTAGAAAAGTCTTTCTTTTTTGTGTAACACATGATAGTTTACTGATTATAAAGACATATAGATGATGAAACACTTATTGTTGGAATGCTTTTGTGAATAATGTGATCATATATGAAATTCAAGCTATATATGGTGTTATATTCATAGAAATAGGTTTCAATACATATGATTGTATACATATATGTTATTTAAAACGTGTTCCCTAACGTGTTGCGCGTTTCCTCCAATTTTTTAGAATTGGTGTGTCAGAGTGTCGGTGTCATGTCGGTGTCCGTGTCAGTGCTACATAGTGTAGGGCCTACCAAGGCTAGATATTTTGATGAGAAATATATGGAGAATTGATTTCTTGATTCAGCAAAATATATGTGTACGTGCATGCAAGTGTGCAAGCAGAGTAATGGTTAAGAGATAACATCCGCTTTAATTTTGCCGTACTAATTGTGTATTCTCTACACATTCGAAGTATGGGTGAAAGCAAGTCATTGGTGCCTTAGTTTCACTTGAAGTATCAATGCACTAAAATTGTTGGCTGTACAACTCGTACTCTTCTCTCCATGACTACCTGTTGGGTTACAACTATGGAATTGTTGAATGATCTAAAGTGTGAATTGTTCTTTTGCTTCGTTTTAGATTGTGTTCACTCTTTTCAAGTTTTGAATTGATGTGTAGACGAATCTTCTTTTGTTTTCTTTACTTGTTGTGGTTCCTTCTCATCTCCTTTTCTATGTGAAACTTTATTTTTTTTACCCACAAAGAAAAGATCAAGCACTTGTTAGTGTTAAGTAACCAGTAAGACCAAAAGTTTAAGCTAATAGGAAAGGGGGCCAACAAAGGATATCAAGTATTCAACAACCTCCCTTACGTGCAACCCCATCTTGCTTGTGGAGATGCAAACATTAATACATACTGCGAACGAATGCAAAGGGGAAAACAAAATGCAAATGGAAAACAAATGTAAATAGAGAGACTAGCTATAACCCAAGACTCACTCGCAACTTGAGCTCTCATACCATGTTAAACTATCAGTAATCCAAAAAGGTTAAGCTATTTGGAAATGAGTCCAACAATATATATGAAGCTATTCAATAGTTAGCGACAAGTAGCGTATGCCGATCTTAGATCTTGGTTATTGTTGAAGGTGTAAATAATACAGTTATTCCTCTTTTTAATATCTTAAACTTTTAGATGAGTTGGTGGTTAACAATCTAATATGGTATCAAATTAGGCAATAGATCATGTGTTTGAACCTCACCGTCTACCTAATGTTAAAATGTTTACACGTGTTTAGCCCACTTATGGAGAAGAATTTGGCTGTATAAATAAGAAAGTTATCTCTCTCTAATAGCTTAAGCTTTTAAAACTGGTGGTTAACAATCTAATAGTTATCCCAGATTTCACTATCTTTTCTAAATATCTTGCTTTTGTAATGTGCAATTGTGCATGATGTATGTACTATTTATTTACACGTACACTGTCTCCTGAATAAGATTATTAGCAGAGAGGGCTCTCTTCTCTCTGATTATATATAGTCAGCAATTGTTATGTGCATCCACCCTTTGTCTGTGAGTCAACGGCGTCCCTTGGAACGCGGTGATGTCTGGTCCAACTAATTCTCTCAATGCTAGGCGGCTCAACAACAACAGTTTGTCGGGAAATATTCCTTTGTCGTTGACTACGATCCCAACACTCAAAGTCCTGTGAGTACCAAGCTGGGGTCTATAATTCAATGGAGTACTTTTTTCTTCTTTTGATGAATATTGTCAATGTTTCCTGTCTTTCTTTTTCCATAAGTTTTGACTGGTGTACTTCCGGGTGGAATGCAGTGATCTATCAAACAATCGTTTGACAGGAGTAATCCCAAGTAATGGCTCGTTTTCACTTTTTAATAACGACAGGTTTGTTGCATATATGTACCATCTTTTTAAATTGTAGTCGTGTTGGTGACTCGTCTATAGTTATCCTAAGAAGTAACACTTATACTTCCATTTCTCAGTTTTGCAAATAATGATTTGGTATTTCCTCCGGCTGCTCCACCTCCTCCACTTCCGCCCTCACCACAGTCCACTTCTCGAGGTTTGTTACAGTTTCACAGGGATAGGAGGAGTGGTGGTGTCCCCCTCCGATCCGTTTTTAACTTTTTGGTCATTTTCTGAACACACTTTGATGATCAGCTTCGTTCAGTTTGTAGAGCTTGGCAAGAACATTAATCTTGCCGTAAATCATGTTCATCGGACTTCCTGTGTTTTTGGACCTGGTTTTTTATTTTCTGCAATTTTCACTTGCGCTGATCATGTATCTACTAAAGTCCGATAAATATGATTTTTGGCAAGATTAATGTTCTCACCAAGCTCTACAAAATGAACCGAGCCGATCATGAAAGTATGCTCAGAAAATGATCAAAAAATAAAAAATGGACCGGAGGGGGACACTACTACCCCTCCTATACCCGTGATATACAAAAGTTTCTCTCACTTGATATTATCCTTATTTTTTATACTTATAGTCGAGAATTTTTTGTATCTCTGATGCTTGCCTATAGTTAAATTAGATAAATATTTCTTCCCATATTTCTATTTTTGGGGTATGACTAGGCTGGATTTTAATTTCTCAAAGCTTTCAGCAGCGGTGGGGATGGAGTGGCCAAGGCCTACTTTGGACTCTCTTTTTTTGGTTTCTCATGAGATTTTTTGTTTTTTACAAGACAAATCTTGTTCTTATCTAGGAGAAATGGGATGAGACTGGTGAGGGTTAAACCTTCACCTGGTGCAAGGAGTATAGGGCTCCCACTACTTGACTGTCAGTCCATTTGCCACATTTGAAGTGAAATAACACTCCCGACAAAAAAATTGAAGTGGATAACATTCTGTTATTTTAAAATTTTTCTTTTTCTAAACCAAACAGAAAAATTCTACATTTTGCGATTTAATAGTCGAGACTTTTTTTTCTTATACTTAATTAAATTCTGAACTTTATTTTTTATGTACTTAATAAATATTTAGAAGTTCATTTTTGTCACTTTTTTTTCCCTCTTAATTCGGCCCTCCCAGATATACATCCTGGCTTCGCCACTGGCAACTTTTCGATCTTTCATGTATAAGACAAAGCTTCACATGCATTTACATATCTGAAAGCAACTGCAAAAAACTAAATTCATTTGAATTGAATTCCTTATCCAGTATTGGGTACGTTTACTCTCTACCTCTTATTCCACATGTTTGTACAGGTGTACTTCCATATGGATTACAGTGATCTATCAAACAACCATTTAGTAATCATAGTCTAAGAAGCACAGACACGTCTATAGGCCTACCGTATCCGTGTTGAACACTTGTTAGACAAGGATACGCTCGGACACCTTCTAGACACATGTCCAACACGTGAAATTATCTGTCCAAATATTTAATTATTTTTTCTCAATCGGACATGCTCCGATACATATTGGACATGTTTGGGTCCTTATGTAATTTTTAAAACTTGAAATGGAGTAACAATATTCTATTTGAGATATGAACCAAATTTAAAACCCATATCAAATAACCTAACGATGCAAACACAATCCGCTGGTCTCATTTTTTCATTGGAATTTTCATCTTTAATTTGGAAAAAAATAATTTTTTATATATTATTGTGTGTGTGTATGTGTTTGTATATACACACACCCCACAGATCCAGTGAGAGATCCCTTATTTTGTTAAAATGCGGACCTCCCCGATAAAATTACAATGATCCAAACTGTTCAATGTATTTAGATTGTGATTTTAAGGGTCCCTGAGAGAAATCAGCAAAAAAAAAAAGACCGGAAAGTGCTACATCCGAGTAGTTTTCACTGGACGATTCAATGAAAAACTGCTCGAATGAAGCACTTCCTAGTCTTCTTTTTTTTTTTTGGCTGATTTCTCACGAGAACCCTTAAAATCACGTTCTGAACATATAGTCCCCTTCTAGTAAGGACCTTAAATGCAGATCTTAGGTGTGGACCTCATAGTTCAAAGCCCCATGCTAATAATCTGTTCAACTTCTTAAAAACATGTTTTTAAATATTGATACTTGCAAAAAATCAACTCAAATGAATATCGATAAGTGCTTACTAGAAGGGGACTGTAAGGGCACATAAAATAGTGTAGTCTCTTAGCACCTTTCCACTTCCAAATCTTCTTCCGTATAGGATAGGAGGATAATCAAGCTCAGTAGGAGACAAGTAAGAGTAAGTTGAGTTTGAAGAGAAGATACCATTCGGAGAGAAATCCCAGGTAAGACCGCCTTGCGATGAGGTCCCTAAAGCAAACGGATCCTTAACTAGAAGGAGACCTTAAAGCGAGGACCTTAAATACGAATCTCATAGTTTGGAGCCTTTCGGATCATATTTTGTAAACCATTCATCTTGTTTAAAACATATTTTTAAGGATATCCGCGAGAAATCAACTCAAAATGAGAATATATATATATAGAACATATCCTCCAACGTGTTCGTGTCCTAGTTTTTTGAAAAATCACGTGTCCCCGTATCTCTGTCGTGTGTCTGTGCTTCTTAGATCCCAGTTAATGGGGTCGATGTCACTTTTCTACTAATCTAATGTTTGTTGCATGTACCATCTTGTTAAATAGTAGTAATAGTATTGGAGCTGGTGATTCCTCCACAGATATCACTAGTAACAGCCATACTTCCATTTTTAAGTTTGGAATGTGATTTTGGCACCCTACATTTAGCCTTTGGTATTGTTCACTGTTGTTATTATTCGTTAGGTTTTACCGAGGGAGACTAAAAATTTCTTCCCAGTTAGGATCCAACCAGTTTGCAAAAGTAATACCGGTTTGTTTTAACTGGGGTGGGGTAACCTCCATTGGTACTTTTCTCTTCTCAAATGAATGTGTTGAACTGCATAAGGATTGAGTATGTTTCAATAACAGCTTCCTTCAGATTAGACCCGTTTAGCACTTGGAGGGTTAAAAATCATTGAAATGTTACATACCTGCAATCTTCAAATGTTGTTACAGTAGGCAATACAGCCATTGCTGGAGTTGCTGCTGGTGTTGCCGTACTGTTTGCTGCTGCTGTAATTGCACTCGGTTATTGGCGACGAAGGAAACTACCAGATCGTTTCATCGATGTACCTGGTTAGTCGGTCTAGTACAAAATGTCCTAAATGCATCATTATGGTGCCGTAGTTACGGGGTTGTATATGACGGATTTTGCTTTTACAACTTGTTTGAAGGATGAGAAATGGTGAGAAAATGCAGGATCAGGGTTTCTCTCTCCATCTCACCAAGTGGTGAGAAATGGTGAAAAAGGGTTACCAATTCTCACCAAAAATTGTGAGATTTGGTGAGACAAAATGGACCAATAAAAATCCACCATTACTCTTCATTGCTCACCATTTCTCACCTCTTTTATTCATACTATCACGCGTGGTGTGATTTGGTGAGAAATAACACGGACCTATGGAAATCCAACATTACTGTTCGTTTCTCACCATTGTTCAAACAAGTAATATTCTCATTTCTATTTCTCTTCTCACATTTTTTTCACCGTCCTACAAGGCTATTACTTCACTTTGCAGCTGAGGAGGATCTGGAAATTCATCTAGAACAGCTCAAGAGGTTTTCCCTGTGTGAACTACAAATTGCGACAAACTATTTTAACAACAAAAATATTATAGGAAGGGGCGGATCCAGTAAGGTCTACAAAGGACGATTGGCTGATGGCTCTCTCGTGGCAGTAAAAAGACTAAAAGAGGAGTATACTCATGGTCGGGAGCTGCAGTTTCAGACTGAAGTAGAATTGATTAGCATGGCTGATCATCGAAATCTTCTACGCCTACGTGGATATTGCATGACGCCAGCCGAACGGGTTCTTGTCTATCCCTATATGGCTAACGGAAGTGTTGCATCATGTTTAAGAGGTACTACTTGTTGGCTATCATCTTCATATGATTTCTTTTGTTATTTGTATAAGGTAGCAACTGGAGTAATATTTCAGTTGATTATATGCAATCTTCTTTCTTTGAGTTGGAATTGCTAGTTTGATGCCAATTGATTTTTGAAATTCAATTTTTACCATCATACTTGACTCCCCATATGAGTTTATCAAAACTTGCTATCATTTTATGGTTTGTGCAAATTTTGAAATTCTGAAATGCAAACATAAATCTGACTCTAACATAACGGGATCATATATATGCCTTCCTGGCTGAGAGGTACTAAGGACGACTTTTTAAGAAAACATAACAATTGTAGCTTGAAACATATATAAAAATAAAAATAAAGAGAATGGGATATTTTCCATCACTTCTTGACTAATGGAAGTGTTGTATCATGATTAAGAGATACTCTTTGTGGGTCAATTTCAAGAATCAAACCTCGTAAGAAACACAAGTAGGTCAATTTGGAAACTACAACCTTTTGATACTATCCTTCATGATCCATTTGATTCCTTGTAGTGGTTTTGCTCCAATTCAAAACATTTGAGGGGCAAAAGAGGATTCTTCTCAAATTTTGATCTTTGAAATGGACTTTCATAATGGGACAACCATAAACGAAATAATGGACCGATGAAATTTATCAAGATGGAGTAAAATTTTCAGGCAATAGGATGCAATTTGCATCATTTGTGTGAATTGCCAGTTTGAAGCCAAGTGATTAACAAACTTCAGTTTTCATTGTTAAATTTAAATGCCAGTTTTTGTTCAAAAAATAAACCTGACATGTTATTTTACTCACAGGAAGTTCTCCATACGAGTTTGTCAAAGCTTGCTAATATTTTCAATGTTCATTCAAATGTTTAAATTTTGAAATAAAGAAAAGAGTTTAGAACCTGTTTGCTGCCCTGCTTAGTCTCTTTAAATGTTATCATGGCCTAATCGGCAAATTTTCTTAAGAGCGACCCGAATCACAAGCCCCACTTGGTTGGCCGACAAGAAAGCAAATTGCGTTGGGAGCTGCAAGAGGCCTTGCGTATTTGCACAATCATTGTGACACAAAAATCATTCATCGTGATGTCAAAGTTGCAAATATATTCTTGGATGAGGAGTTTGAAGCAATGGTTGGAGACTTTGGGTTGGCTAAACTAATGGATCACAAGGATACTCATGTTACCACAGCCATACGTGGCACAATTGGTCACATTGCCCCTGAGTACCTCTCCACTGGAAAGTCTTCAGAGAAAACTGATGTCTTTGGTTATGGGGTCATGCTTCTTGAACTCATCACTGGACAGAGGGCTTTTGATCTTGCTCGGCGTAATGATCATGATGTCATGTTGCTCGATCAGGTAAGCACTTTTGCCCTTAGAATCTGTTTGTATATCGATAGTGCATTACTTAAGATTGCCACCTTCTTGTGATAGTTTGAGTTCATACTACAAAATGCTATGGAACTCAGCACTGAAGTGGCAAATTGTGACAACAGGATTATAGGCAATATCACGCGTTTAGATCCTTTAAAACCTAGGGTTTGGTCATGTTTAATTTCACAGTATTTTAGCTTCAAGAAATGTGTACCTCTTAAAACAAGTCCTAATATCTTTGGATGTGTCTAGTTCTTACCTTTAACGGCGTAAACTCTATGGTTAACTACCTCTTATCCCTTTTTCCATTTGTTTGATGGGACTAGATATATAATCTGATGCGTTACATTATCCCTTCCAATTCGTAGTAATCAGATTAGTGGTACCACACACACATGGTATTGTAAATGCACACTTTCAGGATTACGTGTCTGACTAATGTTTAATCTGGAAACAAAGGAAGAGTTGAACAATCACCTGACATCCTTGGATACTTAGTGACTGTTTGTGGTTAATGCAAAAAACGGACATACCCTTTGTACAATTAAAAAGCTAGCACCATAACCTCTTGTGATCCAGGACAGAGTGTAACTAATTGCTTCATGAAAATAATAGCGAGTGTGTCTCATGTGCCCAAAGCAGTTTTACTTCTTCAATAAAATATATAGACAACAATTAATTAACAATAAGTAGCAGGAATAAAAATTCTATTCAAAGAGGTCAAATAAAGTCAATAAAGTCAACACTAACCTCAATTCCGACCTCAAGCTCGGCCAAAGTTCACCTCGGACATTGTCAAACATCCGGAGAGGACTATGTTCCCAGGCCATTAGTATTGTCACAGCATTCAGGTTAGGGATCTCAGATGTTGTCTGAAGAGGTTCAAGGTTTAGACAGGAGGATTCTTGTTCACAAAAGGTCCGTAGTAACCAGCGATATTACTTCCGAGAGGTATCACGCATATGCATCTCCGAAATGATTGTCAAACGTCCCATCAATCGTCATATGAATGGGCAAGTAGGTATGCATTTTACCCTCACGGCTCTAATCTCCTTTCATGAACATGCAATAAAAAAGAAGACGATGAATTAGAGACCAAAGGAGAGAAAACAATATCAGAAATTAGTATTTGTATATATGGGTTTTTTCCTTGTCGAATACATGCATTTGGCTTTAAAAAAAAAATCATTTATCTACTTATTATTTTATTTTCATAAATTTTATTAAGGACCTCATTGTCTACGTCAATTTTAGGCCTCTAAAATCTCAAGGCAGGCCCTACTCATAAGTTTATCATCATCTTCTTCTTCTTCTCAAATTTGAACTAGTAGAAAGAATTGAAGTTATAAGGCTACATTGTGTTCTCTCACTCTTCCTTGATCTTCTGTAGGTGGTATGATAATTTGGTGGCAGTGATACCTATTTCCCTGCTTGAACCAAATTTTTATTTTTTTTTTATGCGGCTTTCTTTAAGTGGGAAAATACATGATAGATGGTTCTCTCCTTCCTAATGGGAGAAAATGCGTTTTTTGTCCCAGTGGTTGATTTCAATAGTCCAATGACGGAACTACATTGGGGCTTATGGGGGCCAAGCTAAGGCCCCCGCATTATTTCGGAGTGCATTTGAAAGCGGTTAAAGTTTGTGTGATTGTATTAAGCATGTATTCTGCTAGTATATCTGTACAAGCGTGGTGTGTATTTTGTGTGGGGGAGATAACAATCTGGACATATTTATGATTAATCAGGTAAAAGGACTTCTGAACGAAAAGAAGTTGGAAATGCTGGTTGACACGGATATGCAGGGCAATTATGTCCGTGAAGAGGTGGAAGAACTTATCCAAGTGGCGTTGCTTTGCACACAGGAAACCCCTAACGAACGTCCCAAGATGTCAGAAGTTATCAGAATGATCGAAGGTGATGGCTTGGCGGAGAGGTGGGAAGCATGGCAGAAAGAGGAGGTGTTCCGCCTAGAGTTTTGCAATAGCCAACACGCAATTGCTGATTGGATCGTTGCTGATTCGACTTCCAACCTCCACCCAGTTGAATTGTCCGGTCCAAGATGACACTTCATGTTTTTGCTATCGCCCATTGCCACATAGGCAATTCTCTTTGTTTGGTCATGTCTTTATGGATATGATTCCCTTCCCTTCTATCTTTTTTTTTTTTGGGTATCATTTTTGTTGTACATATGAGGTTGATAATGTGGTCAATTTTCAGGCCGTGGAGGCACCGGTATACCTTACTTCCAGTAAAACCAAGTAGACTGTGCACACTAATCATCAGTGACTAGTGGTCAATTATCACAAAGCTATTTTTGTTTTATCCCAATCCTTTTTCCATTTACTTTAGTTTTGAGGAGATGCAAAAATTCGAATTTACTTCCATTTATAGGGCATGCTGAGTCAGTGTTTGTCTGCAGTTTCCTGGAAAAGAGTCATAATGTATGAGTAGTGAAAATTTGCACTTAGCAAAAAAAGCACATAGCAATGTGGTAGACTATACCATCTAGGTAAGGTGGTAGTCCAATTGATGGGAGTCACCATCTCTCTATAACACCTGCGCCGGTTCGAGCCCCGGGAGGCACATTTGTGCTGGTACCAGGTGGTGCCATTAATAGGCTTTATTTCAAACCCGTATGTGGACCGAAGAGGGAGATTTCTCGCCGCTGTGCACCAGGTGATGCTGTGGTGACGGCCCATTCTCCCGGACTGTAGCTATGGCTCAAACCAGACATTCCATTGGAGGGTAGGCAGCCCATGTGGTCATGCCCAAGGGAGAATTACTACGCTGGTCGTCTCCTCCCATCCTTTTTGGTTATCAAAAAAAATGTGGTAGACTATATATAGATGGTTAGGTTGCTGTTGTTGGATTCTTAATTATGATCAGCTTGTCCAGCTATTAACTAGGTGTAACTGCCAAATCCAGTGCTTGAGCTCTGGTACAAGCCCCTCTACACTTTCTAATAGGGAAAATTTAAAAAAAAAAAAAAAAAAAAAGGCCGAATCTACACCGCAATGTCTCATAGGCCTTCAAAATTAACGTATTTTCAATTTAATCTCCAAAGTTTACAAAAAAAAAAAAAAAACTTACAATTAAGCCTTTGTTGTCATCTTCCATCGAGTTACAAACGGAATTGTGATATTTGTACTGTTCATCCAACGTTTAATATTTATTTGGACATATTACGGATCCTATAAAGATGATTCAAACTGCAAGTCATTTTTAAAAATGTAATTTTATAGGTTTCTTAAAAAAATTAGACCAATCTGATATCAGTAGGTCTCTCTTGGGGTACTCATTGAAAGGTCTTAGAGCCAAAAATGATTATGACAAAAAAAAATGATCAGAAAAATAAAATTTTCACACTAGTTCAAACAGATTTAAAATTAGAGCACTTAAATCGTAATGTGATCGTAAACTGCGATTTTCTATCATTAAAGAAGTTGCTCATAAATTTGTATGGAAGTGAACATGTTCATCACATGATTATTTTCTTAGGAAAGATAAGAATATCAGTCATGTAGACATGACAAATTCGAATCTCGAACCTTTCCTGTAAAAGTGTCTAAGAGCATTTTCAACTCTTGACTAGATATTGAAGATGTCAAATTTTTTTTGAAGGCTTACGTGTCATTTTGGCATCTCCAATTTGACATCAAAGCCTTCATTTCCAACCCTTTATGCCAAATGGTCATTTTTAAAAAATTTGGCATGACGGAGGGTGGCTGTCAAAGTTGGCATGAGAAGGCTTGTAACGCCCCCATTTTCGGACACGTAAATTAAATCATTTCTAATTGATTTAATAATCTATAAAACTGATTTAAGAAATAAAATTTTATTAAACAGAGTTTAGCAACGAAAATCTCAAATACCGAATTCAAAACAACTTAACTGTCTTACAACCCAATGAAATAAAAACAGAGTTTGACAAATGTGATAACACTTTTGGAAATTCAAATAACAATATTTTAAATTAACAGAGCTTCTAAGGATAGGATATCCAAGGCTCGACAAACTCCCCTTCCTCAGTTGGGAGGTCCTCACCCTGATACTGATCATCTTGAAGAGGATTCTGCTCTTCGGTCTCTTGATTACCTGGCATAAAACGCCAGCTCAACAGCACCATAATGAGTTTTGAAACTCAGTAGATAATCCCAACCCTACTAACCCCTTACTCTATAGTTAGCAGTTCAAGGATATAAGAACTGACAATATACAGAAGGTACAGAATAATAGCACATCATCCTTTTTCTTTACTATCTATCAACTTACATGATATCTAAGGATTCTCTCCACAAGATCCTTTTTCCTCCCATATCCACTAACTACAACCGTCTCATGGGTCCACCCTCCCTCTTGCTTATCCTGTACCAGGATCCTAGGTGAGTTCACCTAAATTATGTATCTAGCATGTTCTCACTTAAGATCATAACAGAAGGATCGAGTCATCCCATGACGCATCGTATATTAGGGTCGGACATCCCTACCACTAACTATAACCGTCTCATGGGACCTATTCCCTCTTGAACAAAAGAAGCGAATTTTTCCATGACGCATTATACATTAGTGTCACAACATCTCTCAACACTGGGCCCAATTGGTTATCCATTTCAACACAGGGCCCCATTGGTTACCCTTGCCATCACCATGGCTCAAATCATCATCCACAAACTCACACTTTCAACACTTTATTATTTTCCATTACTTAACATCGTCTACGTGAGTCACTACTCGTAACCATCCCGTGAAACCTAGTTGTCCAATCTAACAATCAGGCAATTCCACAATAACATGATTATTTGAAAGACCGGAAAGAAAATAACACTATGACAAAATCAAGGTTTATGCTCAAAGTTTAACATGTCCGGAGGCAGTAGAATTAATGTTTCGAACTTTTCACTGTTCATCCAAATTATATTCAATCCAAGGATTTAGAATTAACACGAGTTTAAACCTCAGGGGTTGAAAGTAATAAAATATATATTGCATCAAAATAATTTGAACTATTAACTAACTAAAGGACTAAACCGTAGTTTATTCCGAAACTTTTTAAAAGGTCCACTGTTGAACGCAGGAGGTGACATCGGCGTGATGTCGCCTCATCTTCAACCTCAGGCCAAATGAAAAATTATAGAGTGTGGTAAACTCACACGCTCAAAACTTTGATCGATGCATGTGATCTAACCTGACATCGTACGAAGGCTTGTTATATCATTATCCGACCCGTCCCGAGGAGACGAACAAGATGGACAGATCAGATTTTCCATTCCAGCGAAAAAAAATAAACGCAGATTTTTGTTCGGAGCTCGGTTCGCACTCTCTTTCTTCGTTTGTGTTCATTTTATATGCTATGGAGTGCTAAAATCGGTCTAAACCTACTGGGAAACAACCAATATACTGGGCCCGAACATTAATTAGTTTTTCACAGTGTCGTAATGTTCCAATTCCAAGCTTTTCCAAAAGTTTACAGTTCGGCTTGGGTTTCTTGTTATCGCAACAAAACGTCAACTGTACATCACCAGCACATTGATAGTATTATATAGTAACATATAAATATATGCAGGAAGATGGAGTGTAATTGCATTAGCAAAATTTGAAAACCAACATAAAAGCTACAGCCGACTTTCAACAGAAAATAGAGGATTTCCAATTTAGGTGAGGTTGATGCATGGGGTTATCTACATCCGTTCCAGGCCATCAAAACATTAATCAAGAACTAAACATACTTAGGGGAAGTAGGAGAGCGATTATCCTACCTTGGTTTCAGTCGAAAAAGCGGTTAACTGGTTTGGACGGTTTCGGACAGCTATGAAAGAATCGGAGAAGACGACGGAGCAACAGGACGCCGGGGCTAACTTCGGATGATTGAGGATTCGTTTGGAGGTGCCTGGGGTCGTTCTAGAAGATGGGTAGCCGAAATGGATGCTCGGATAAGTGTAGGATCGAAAACCCACTTTTACGTTCTCCCTCTGAGCCACATTTTTTTTGTGAAACCTTATCTCTGGCTCTCCTTTCTTTCTTTTTCTACCTGTTTACAGTGGTGGTGGTGTAATTGTTTTGTGAATTTCGGAGGTCAGGAAGCTAGGCTTGTATAGGAGGGAGTGGAGAATGAGGAGAGAGTGGTGTGGTGGGCAGTTATTGGAGTAAATGGGAAGGTAGGAGACAGAGGTGGTTCGGCCAAAGGAGAGAGAGAGAGAGGGAGAGAGAAACGTGGTTCCTAAAATTTTGGGATGGGTACGTAGTGTTAGGTTTTGGTAGGGAAAAGAATTATTTATATGTATGTGTATGTATATATATTGAACAAAAAGTAGTCACTGATTTTTTTATGAAATTTAAATAACTAATGAAACTAATTATAAAATAAATAATTGAGTAAACTTGTTAGTTTAATTAATTAACATTTTTTTTTGTTAAAAAAAATTAAGGCCAAAATTAGGGTCATTACAAGGCTTGCCTTCAAAGCGACGTAGATTTTGGCATCAAAGAAGGCTGTTAGGTTGGATTGAATTTTGGTCAAGTGACACCAAAAGCATCTCCAATGGGAGATGCCAATTCCTACGTGGACATTTTAATGGCAAAAAGTGACACCAAAATTCAATCCAACCTACGTGGCTTTGAAGGGAATGACAAAGTTGTCAAAGTTGACAACCACCCTCCTCCATACCAAATTTCAAAAAATGACCGTTTGGATTGACATAAGGATTGACATTAAGGGTTGGAGAGAGATAACTTGATGTCAAATGAAAAGAATTTGGCATAAGGGTTAGAAAGGAAGGCTTTGATGTCAAATTGGAGATGCTAAAATGCCATGTAAGTCTTCAAAAAACATTTGACATATCCAATATGAAGTCATGGGTTGGAGATGTCATCTTTTTTAAACTGAATTTTTCGCATTCGACTATTTTTCACACCTTTTGGCATTTTCTTGTTTCCACAGGCTTAGTTAGGAGGTTAATCTTGAAAAAAATAAAATATTAATTTTTTATTTTACTGAATGTGGATTATTTATTTAGTTATTTGTTTCTTTAATGGGCTATTAGCTGGAGTTAGTATGATTGTGAATTTATGCCCCCTTAACATATTTGTATTCTTCTAATAAATAAAATAAAAAAGAAAAGAAAAGAAACGGCTACACCTACACCATTTCCCCCCTCAAATTATAACACCCCGAGAATGGAATTCTATTGCCACAAATGGCGAGGGCAAATAAACAAACTTGCTACTCGAATTCTTCCCTGTAGGGCACTACATTTCCGTAGTGGCCTAAATTATGGAGTCTATATTTTTTATCAGAATCGTTCATTTTTTAGGCATATTGAGCTATCATGTGTACAAAAAATCATATTGATCGAATATTGGTAGACATGTGATTGAGACACATCTGCCTTATAGTTCATTCTCTAGATCATATTGTCCATACATTTTTGTAAAATAAATGATGTCCAACAGTATGGCTACCAATATCCAATCAATTTGAGTTTCTACACAAATGTACTCAACAACAATCCTGACAAAAAGAACGGTTTAGATAACCAATATAGATTATAGAAGGCCCACAACCGAAGGCACTACGTGGGTGTAGTGCTTTGGGGGCACTATGGGAACCCGAAATACGTTCGTAATCTCGTTCATTTTTGAAGATTCTATTCGAGGAGGTAGGTTTATATTACATAAACAAACAAAACTTTTTTTTTATTTTAACACAACTCATTAATCTTCAATCCAAGTTCGAACAAATTATTACTTAACTCATTCTACTTATCATGTTTAAAAAAATTTGAACTACTCAAGATTGGCTTGTGATTGACTTAATGAAAGCTCGTTTGAGGTCGAGTGGATTGCATGACAAACAAATTAAAGCTTGAATATGTTTTTTCAAAGGTTAGTAAGTTTTCAAATATAGCTTGAACCACGCATGCCGTACAAATAGCAATAATTTTTGACAGTCAACATTTCAGCTAAGGTCGCTTTTATACCATAAAAATGCAGACGTCGCTCAGTTACCGTTGGATTGTGTTTTGAATGGACCGGATTCACAGACAATTTATTCGCTCGAATAGATATTTATTCGCGCAAATAGATTGTCCGCAAATCCGGACCATTCAAAACACGATCCAACGGCTGTTAACAAAAGTTTGCATTTTCCCTCTCTAAAGGCGACCTTAGCTGAAACGACCTATATATATTATCATGGTTGTTCAAGTCCACACCCTTTACGGTCTGCACCGTCCATACCTCTCATTTCTCGATCAAATTTTGATGACATGAGATGTTCAATATGTTTAAAATGTGATTTTAAGGGTACCCTTTAGAAATTGGCCAAGAAAATTGATCGGGAAAAGCTTAATCTGAACAGTTTTTTATTTCACTCTCAATAGTCTAACATTTTTTAAAACCGCGTATACCATTCCCTTCTTCTCCCAAATCATATCAGATCCAAAACAAGGGAGGAGGAGGATAGAAAGCGCTTATTTGGTTAAAATATTTCAGAACCTATAATTTGTAATTATTTTGAAAAATATTTTTCATTTACCGACAAAATACTGAAAAATAAAAATTTAAAAGTTCATTTTTTGAAAAAATATTTTACATGAAAAACATTTTACAATAACGAAACAAACGGAGCCTTAAAATCCATTTATCTGAAGGAAAATGTTAAATAAATAACATTGCTACCGATGGTTTTTTGATAGTGTGCTTCATTCTCTCTCCCTTTCGCTGACGTTGCTGCTGCTGCTGCCGTCGTTAAGGTCACAGTTTCTGGCTCTTCTCTCTCTCTCTCATTTTCTTAGGGTTTCAGAATTGATGAAACTACTATAGCAGCATCCATCTCTTGCTCTATTCTTGCTCTGTATGTCTCTCATTTTCTCTGGTTTCAGAAATGGTGATTCCACTGTAGCAGCATCTATTCTTTTTATTGGCTACATTCGTCCATTTAGACAGCGTCGTTGATGATCTTTCCAGAATCCATACTCTTTATGTGCAGTTTTTGAATGGATTGGTTAGTCTAAAACTGTTCTACGTGATTTGTTCGATGTATTAT
>CM033801.1:22246703-22271703 GCA_019656835.1 Rhododendron ovatum | reverse complement strand
ATCTCCCTTGCAGTACTGATTTCCTGCAAGCCCATAATGCAAGCCAAGAGAAAAATTCAAAATTTCCCAATAAAATCAACACACAAAAAGCACTAAAACCAGAAGGAAAAAAAAGGAGTTTACATGCAAGAAGACAGAATTACCAATTCGGAAAAAACAGAAACCAATTCGGAAAAACCAAATATGATGATTACTTGCGGAGTTAGGCGACTTTGGTATGGGGTTTCCCCCTTTGATTCATGATGTATGGTGGGTGGGTGCATGTGGCGAGAGAGCAGTGAGATTCATGGCATATTGGTGGGTGGGTGCGGCAACGGTGGTGATCGGAACGGCGCTGGTGGTGTGGGTGTGGGCATCGTTTGGGGTGGGTGTCGATGGGTGTGTGAGAGAGTGAGAGGGGAGGGGGGGGAGGGGGGGATCGAGATCTAGAGAAGAGGACGAAGAAAGAGAGTAGGTGAGTAAATTTGATTTATGAACGGACGGTAGGGATGGGGTGGGTTAGATCGTTGAATCTGATGGCCATGTTGTAATTCATGTGAGGGATGTGGGCACTTTAATCAAATGAATAGAATGCCTCTCGATCCTTGGATCAAATGTAATACCCGTTCCAGATATTTAGTATTTCAATTGAATTATGTGTTTATGGGGTTAATTCATATTTGTTGGTATTTAACTAAATGCTATTGGTTGGTGCATGCTTTAAAAGGTGTGGAGAATACACCATATTATTTTCTCAAGATATTTTGGGGGGTTAGATCTTGTTCCTTGGAGGGAGGGAGAGAGAGAGAGAGAGAGAGAGAGAGAGAGAGAGAGAGAGAGAAGAAGGGAAAAACTCTAGGATGAGGTTGCTTGGCTTGGTTCACTACAACACCAAAGGGCTATAGCGAGGAAAACGGATTTTGCCACTGAAAGTACATTATCTGTGAGGAAACATATTTCCTCGCCAAATGACCGTTTCTAGCGACGAAAACAGATTTCCCCGCCAAAAGCTTACATGTGGTGAGGAAATCTAATTTCCTTGCCTTTTTTACGACTTATTAATTTTTTTTATATATAAATCATTATTAATTATGTTCATATGTATTTGTAATATCACAATGGTAAAACATAATCAACTACATAGTTCAATACCGTTATCAAATTTATTAAAATTAAAAAGTAATAAATGGGAAAAAATAGTTTCCTTGTCAATCGCATTGAATTGGTGAAAACATCTCATATTTGTCACTTTTCTTATTTTAATTAGCAATGAAAGATATCTTGAAGTGTAGGTATTAAGGATTTATTCCATAGTAATGAAAAACTCAACAAAAGATAATAAAGTTAAAAACATCTTGAAGTGATGTCGTATTTAATATATCTCGAAGTTAATTAGATCATCATAAATCTATTTTCAAAACATCTACATAAAATACACTATTTCACAAAAAAAAAAAACACACTATTTTATATCTATTGTGCATTCATGCTGTAAAGAATTTTTTGTGTGAACCGTTATTGATTTTTATTTAAACCAACTTAGGTGATTCTAATGGTATTCCTTTATAAACGGATAAATATGTTAAACATTAATTTCAAATGCAATTTTATAAGTATTATGCATATTTTTATATATACAAATACATATTGTGTGTGTGTGTGTGTGTGAGAGAGAGATATTGGGTAATTTAAAATTTTAAAAAATTTGTTAAAGATGAAAAAATTTAAAAAGTATTGTCTTTAGTGCTTATAGGATGATCTAATTTGAATATTTACAAATTTTGTTCATATTATTATATAGCAATGATGAAAAAAGCTTTAAAAAATAACTACGAATCTATAATACCCTTTGTATTTGGCAAAAAGAAGAAGGTCAAACTCACTTTTAAAAATAAAAAATAACAGTGATGAAACTTGTCATTCATAATCTGATATTAAAATATATCTCGAGCTAGCTTATGATGACAAAAATCTCATTCCATAAAAGCTAAGGATAATTCCATCAAAAAATTAGAATAATGACACATATTATTAGTCTTTCAAAAGTTGTTGTCGGATACCAATATAACATGTTTCAACCAAAAAAATTATTGTGCTAGCAAAAAAATTAAATTTTTTCAAATAAATTTTAGACACTATAAGAGTACAAAAAGTTGAAAGGCCATAATTAATGTTGAAAAAACTAATTTGGAAGGTGAAAGAGATGCAAAAACATAATATATAAAAAAACAAGTTCACAATTTCACTTAGAAGTGCAAAGTGGTGCGGTGGATAGGTGTTATGTATCTTATACAAGAGAACCAAGGTTCAAGTGCCGGGAGTGGCAAAGAACGCGGAGAGATTGTTTACTTTATGGATTTGTTTTAGCGAGGAAAGTTTTAACTTTTTGGTAATAGTAAATTTACAGCCTTTAGCGACGAAAAATTTCCTCGCAATTGCGTCGAAATAGGTGAGGAAATTTTTTTTTCCTTGCTAAAACGTTTTGCGACAATGTTTAGGCGAGGAAAACTATTGAGGAAAAATTTCCTCGCTAATATGCTTTGCGAGGAAATTAGGTGCTTTGGCGAGGAAACTAAATCATCGCTATAGCTGTTTCGTGTTGTAGTGGTTTGAAGCTCTAATCTTGGTGATTCCTAATTCTTATGTTGAATCTCTTGATTATTGTCTTTGAATTTGTAAGTAGAGGTTTTGAATCCACATATTTAGGCCAAGGTTTCATACTCTTAGTTTGGTTGAGAGTTGAGGTTGCTCACTCTTTGAAACACATGATTTCAATGTGTAGAACTTGTTTTGGGTATGAACTTGATGATTGAATCTTAGGACGTTGGAATAACTTTTGAGTTCTAAGTGTTTGGCCATGGTTTTGTGATGTTTTGTTGAGTTTTGGTTGTGTTTTGAGTAGGGAAAAAAGTTGGGAATCGGAAGGGAAACATGCTGAATTTTCGCTGAAAATCCAATTGGTACATGTACCACTTTTTGGTGGTACCGGTACTAGCAAGGCAGAACTGAAACATTTTGTGTGGGTACCTGTACCAAGTTTTTGTGGTACTGGTACCTCTCAGTTAATTTTTCAGCAACTGTTGTGAAACTTCGGACGATCATATCTTTTCATCTGGACTTCGTTTTGGGCAAATTATATATCAAAATTGATGTACTAAAAATGTACTTTCTAATGGTGGTGGTTTCATGACCTAATTCTAATCCTAAAAGAAGTTATGGTCAGAATACGATGGAATGATTATAGGATTCTCTACCAATTTTAGAGGTTATGTTATACTTGAACTCTACGCTTGTTTAGGGACACTTTTAGGCCTTTGAGGTGGAAATATTTGTGTTCATTAGGGTATTTTTTAATACCTTGTTTGCTTTGTAACTTGATATTAAATATCCATTTGAATGTTTAGGAGAAGTTTGGGGACTGTGTTAACATTCTGACATGTGTTAACTTGGTAGAAATGTTATGGAGTGTTATCATGTATTAGTTTAAACATCCCAAGAGATTCGTATGCTAAAATGAGTTAGTTTGTGACTAAGTAACGAGCCGGTCAAATGGGAGGTGCCAAAACCGTAAGTTTGGCATACTCCAGTCAAAGGTGAGTGTGTTTTATATGGTTCTTTTCAATATAATATTACTGTGGTAGTGAGTGTATAACTTGCTAATCGTAGTTTAGCTTTTGATATGGTTATCTTTAATGAGATGTTGCTGTAGTGGTGAGGGTATATCATGCTAATTGATGATTTAGCTATTGATATGCATGCTTGGAGATTGTATATCATGCTAACCGAGGTTTAGTTATTGATATACATGTTGTTGTGTGTTGATTGTACTCGCGAAAGGATTGTGGAGTGAGTCACACCAAGTCATTGTGCCGTGCTGTCTAATTAACAGTGAATGAGAGCTTGGTGTGCGGGACATAATACCTTAGCTACATGGGATGTGGCAGACGTGCCATTGCATGTGATGTGATTATATTCATGTTGTTGTGCATTGAATATTATTGCTCTATTTGGGTGGACATGTTGGTTATAACTGTTGTATACATTCACGTATTTCAGTTACGTTGGTGATGTGCATTTATGTTGATATTCTTTCGGGTATTGTGGTATTATGTCCTGCACTTCTATGTCTCACACACTCTAGCTTTCCTCTTTAGTCTGCCAGGTAGCAGGTTGCTTAGAGTGAGCCTACTACTGGCCATGGTCATCGTGTTGAGGGGTTTTAGGCTAGCCTTGGATGCTGTGGATGGTCGAGCTTGTTGTAGGTAGTTGATGAAAAAGTTGATTTATTTAAGTTGTCGGTAGACATGTTGAATGATGAAATTTTCTAAAGTATTGTAAATCGAGGTTGTAGTTGGTTGGTCGATACGTTGACTCATTTTATGTTAAGGTGATAATTCTTCCGTTGGGTGTTTATTTCTGACAGGTTGTGAGGTGTGGTTTGGTTTTCTATGTGGAATATCTTGTGGTCGCACCGACTCGGGCCCACTTTGGGTGCCATTTGTGGGGCGGGACATGACATCAAATGAATCTCAACTCTTTTAACAACTTGTGTTTGTATGGGGTCTACACCCTTGTGTTTTATTAGGTAGATACCAAACCTTGCGAATATTCTATATATATCGCATGTTAGCTTGTGTCCCGGGGGCATTGGTTAGCATTTGCCAAAATAAAAAGACATCAAAGTCAAAAATAAAACCCATGTGACATTGTACTTTTAGCTTGAATTACATTAAAAAAATCAAACTGTAACCATAGTCATAGTTTTATGATTAGCACGATCCGACTAGAAGAAAACAACTTCTCCTTTCACTTTTTGAAGCAGATTCTTCAATTAAGTCATCTTACTTTAACTTATCCAAGTACTTGTTTTTAATCAGGACCATAATTAATCTATTCAATCTCTCTTTTGATATGAGAATCGATCCGAATGTAAGTTTTTATTTTCTTCAACTTAAAAAAACTCTTCTCTGCTAAAAATAATTGTAACCTATATAGCTAATAAAATTTGATAAGCAACTCATACCATTTGGAAACCATCATCTTCCCAATACGAACTTATAAAATTAATGATGTTAATTGGTTTTGTTACTTCTCTTGGCAAAATTGATTTCAAATGTACAAGTTCTTAGAATCGTTCGTCACTATGTTGGTTGTGTTCCAATAAACTTTATTTTTTAGTTTAATGCTTCACTAACACTTTTGAATTTTGTGTTAAACAAAAATCCCAAAATATAAGAGGGTTACTTACAAATGTCGTTAATTACAGATTTCTTACTTAGGAATATAATTAAACTACATAACTTCAAAACCCCCCAAAACCAACTAATTAGATCTAGGTAACTTACCAGTTTGCTAAAGCCCGTTTTCTCCCTTTCCTTTTCTCTCGGCTTCTCTCTCTTTCTCTTTTATTTGTTCGGCGGGTCTATACCTCTTGCTATGGTCATACGTTTATTCACTAAGTAGATAATTTAAGTGTATTCACTTAGGACTCTGATATAAGAAAACCAATAAGGAGGTTAATTATGCGGTGGTCATGGTTGGAATTACTAGGAGGAAGGATTCTCAAGGAGGAGAATAGTGGAAATCACAAAAAGACAACAAATTATAAAAAGTTAGAGTAGTGTTTAAATTTTGGATTTCATTAAGTGTTCCTTGGAGATATGTAATGTAAGGGTTAGTGAGATATGAGTTATCAATTGAGTGTAAAAAATCACTCATAGTGTTGTTATGGCCCTCACTTATCATGCTAGGTATTGAAGAAGGAGGTGAGGTTGAATACTTGTAAGAAGAGGGTGTGGAAGTTGAGTAGGAATATCCCGAGACATGGATCTCTTATCCTTGAGTGCTCTAATCATCACCATGTAATTTCAATTGAAATCGTAACATATACAAATGAAAATGAAAATGGTGATGACTCCACAAGTTTATAGATGACACGGTCCAGTCTACTTTGAGATTATTTGATGATTTAAAATCTTTTCATTAATGTAAAATACGTTCCAACACGATGTCATTTGACTATTTGAGTTGTTCATTTCATAAGGCTGGACGCATAAATCATTTATGTGAAAAGATAAAACCAATAGAATGTCAATAGAAACTTTGCGTAGTATTTTAAGAAAATAATAATGCCAAAATTGTAGTGCAGAAAAGACTTGTACCTTACACATAGTGATCATACAAGCTTTTTATGTATTAGAGTTTTGGCATTATCACTAAGGATTATTTTTATACAAATTTTGAAATGAGAAAATAATAGTTCAAATTGACCGGCATGAAAACTACCGTGGAATGCCAAATAGGATGAGCATTTAATTAATCTAAAAAATATATGGTCAGGCATTTTATATGTGACAATTACGATTTGTTAAGATGTTTCAGAATGACCAATCAATTTATTTATTTTTCAGTTGACTACTACACAAAGAATTTCGAATAATAAATGGCTAGATGGTATAAGATTGTAAAGAATCTCCCCTCACCACTTGATGTCAGATAAGCCTACTCTAATGTTTAACCGACTAACGTAAACAATGTGTTGTCACAAATTCTAATAGTAAATGAGCTAAAAATACCCCCAAAGTCTAACAAATAATTAAGTCTTTTCTTCTTCTTTATTTTTTTTTATTATTTTATTATTATTATCATTGTTATTGTTATTATTATTATTTTTAGGGGGGGCAATAGTAGTGAAGTCCCACAAAAGTCGACATAAAAAATGAAATCATTATTGAGTCATGTCTAACCGACTAATGTAAACAATGTGTCGTTACAAATTCTAGTAGTAAATGAGCTAAAAATACCCAAAAAAATCTAACAAATAAGTCTTTTCTTTTTTTGGGGGCAATATTAGTCAAGTCCCACAAAAATCTTCTTAAAAAGTGAAATCATTATTGAGTCATGTTTAACCGACTAACATAATCAATGTGCCGTTACAAATTCTAGTAGTAAATGAGCTAAAAATACCCAAAAAGTCTAACAAATAAGTCAGTTTCTTTTTTTGGGGGGCAATATTAGTCAAGTCCCACAAAAGTCTATATAAAAAATCAGAAATGATATTGGTACCGACGGGGTCGGTACCGAAATCGTAGGGACGGCCGCGCCGGGCCGCCTACGGCCACCGGACGCCCGATCCGAGCCGTCCAAAAATTCTCAAAAAAAAAAAACGAGGGGGCCTACGTGGGAATCAAGGGCATCCAAGGCGTGTAAGGCGCTTGATCCAAGCACCATTTTTTGGTGTATATATGTATATTCCCGCGAATATACATATATACACGAAAAAGTGTGCTCAGATCAAGCATCTTACAAACCTTGAATGCCCTTTGATTTCTGCTTAGGCCTCCTCGTTTTTTTTTTTTATAGAATTTTTGGACGGTTCGGATCGGTCGTCAGGTGGCCGAAGACGGCCCGGCGCGGCCGTCCCTACGATTTCGGTACCGACGGGGTCGGTACCTGTAGCATCACTCTATATAATGAAATCATCATTGAGTCATGTTTAACCGACTAACGTAAACAATGTGTCATCACAAATTCTAGTAGTAAATGAGCTAAAAATACCCAAAAAGTCTAACAAATACTAGTAAGTCTTTTCTTTTTTGGGGGGCAATATTAGTCAAGTCCCAAAAAGTCTACATAAAAAATGAAATCATTATTGAGTCATGTTTCCGCTTGAAATTTCTTGATTAAACATAATTCTGTTTTCTTAAATTAACACAATCGTTGTGTGCATTTTCTCAAGGGGATTGTACTGTGCAAATTTTCCTTTGTGGGCTCGTACTAGGTTGAATTTAATAATCGAAATCGTTTATTTTGTAGAACAATAAAATCATCGATCATCTTAGAAATCAAATTGATTGGATACAAACTATACCTCATCTGAACACATTTACCTTTACACAAATGGGTTCAGTCACATAGGATGAACCCACCCCATTAATTTTATGTAAGATAAATGCATCGAGATGAGGTAGTAATCTATGTCCTATCAATAACATTTTTGGCACGATTTATGTTCTTGTCGAGTTTTACAAAATGAACGATCACAATCATTGAACTGAACCTAGTACGGGCTCACAAACGGGGCAACTGCACGGTGCAGTCTCACAAGGGGGACAGCCGAAAAGCTGCTGTAAGAAAACAACAAAACAGGAAAATGTGACAGAATGCCGGAAGTGGAAAGCTACGTGGTGATTTGGCCGAGTAAATCTCCATTCCCACCTCCCAAATTCCACTCTCTTCCCAAACCCACTCCGCTTGAACCCTAATTGCATCAATTTACCCTATATTTCCTCCCTTTCAGAAAGGTAAGTAGTTCACTCACACATAAACGGAATTCGTTTATGTTTGTGTGTATATATGCTTTGTCTATAGGCGTCTTGTGTACCTGTGTTCATCAATGAATCTGGTTTGGATTTAGATACTTATCTGGCTTAATTGGGTTTTGGAGTTTAATTTTCCTGAGTGATGATTTATTTCGTGTTGATATGGGAGGATATGGGAATTTGTTTCTTCCAGCTGAGCTATTTTGTTGTCTGGTGGTTGCTTCATATGGGTTTGATGTTCATTAGTTGATATATTGAAAACCATGCATGATTTCACACACCCAAAAAAGATATGAGATTATGAAGTATATTCTAGTGTAATTTTGGTTGGTATTTGAGAATGGTTCTAGCTCATCGTTTTTATGTACTATGTTTTTGCTTTCGGGGCGTGTTTGAGATGCCAGATGTGGAATATTCGTTTACAGTCATCTCAAAAGCATCTCAATTTTACTACTTGGTGATATGTAATTACTTCCATTTGGTTGCTTTTCTTATAAGATTGTTAGTGGGAAACATCTAACTAAACAAATAACCGCCAATCGCAGGGGCGGATGTAGGGAGGTGCAAGTGGGGGCCAGGCCCCTGCACACCTCCCAATTATCCCACTAACTATACTATATTTTCAAGTTCATTTGGAAAAGTTTTACATGATCGGCCCGCCGCCCGTGCAAGTCTCTTGGATGGAAAAAAATGTTGATAAAGTTGCTATATATGTCTGAGAAAACATCCTAAAGTTTCAAGTTATCAACCATTTTTCGGTTGTGTTATAAATTTAAATGTGATTATGTATATATACACAATCTCGTCTTCTGAGCAATATTTATCTTATAGACTATATTTTTGCTAGTAATGTAAAAATACATGTGATTCGGGCCTCAACTTAGTACAAATCATGCGTCCACCACTACCCATTCGGTGGAAGAAATAATCAATCTTTGCTTTTGACTGGATTGACCCCCTGACCTCTCCAATGGAAGTGTACAAGAGTGGCCAACTGTGCTAACTCCAGTTCGTTGCCCATAATTTTATTTGGTTTTCTGGAAATTAAAATTCAACCTCAACAAGCTAGACCCTTTTTTTTTTCATGAATGAGAAATTCATTAAGAAGAACAATCTTACCTGTTAGACCTCTAGTTTTTGAAACTTTAGGACTTTATTTTTTCTTAATCCGGTTGTAATTTTGCATGCTTTGCGACTATTGCTTTTGTTTAATCAAGTGGCAAACTAGGGAATACAGAAGTTCCATGTGTCTCTGGTTTATTTATTTCTTTTGTTATCTATGTTACCTTGGCAGCCAAAGGGAGTTTAATGTCGATTGACAGATAATTTGTGCTATTCTGGTGTCTGATTGTTTTGCACCAATTTGAGTGTTATGGTTTACTAACGAACATAAAGTCGATCTTTTAGAGATTTTAAGTGCCCTTTTGTTTTCCTTAGTTTATGTACCCCGAACAACAACTATTTTATGCCAAGCATATAATGATCTCTCAAACGTGATGCTTATCATAAATAGGTGTTGTCCCTTTTCATTTATTTTGTTTGCTAATGACTTTTATAGTTCTTTTGTGGTCTTTGGTCAGTATTGGACATGAGCCACCACGTTGCTGTTCATTACAGATATTGAGTTCAATGTAGCTCAGTTTAAATTAATTTCAGGCACATTGTTTTTTGATTTATTTTGGGGCTTTCATTCCTGGTGTTTAGTTTTTTATATGCATGTTCTTACTTGAGGTTTTACTTTTTCTTCTCAATGGGTAAGAAGGAGCTTGATGGTTTCTTCTTATGCAATATCCTGCTGAAGCGTACAAATCAATTGTTGATTTTTTGGAAGTACAATATTATCGTAGCACTCTTTCTATAAGAGCGAAATTGCAAAATTTGTGATCTATCACATTGAAGATGGTTTAGAAGTTATATTTGTGGTGTCCCAGTCGTTCTAGGAGGAGTTGTGGATATTTCCATTTTCTTTCATTGTGTTGTCATCGGAGTTTCGACTTTTATAGTGTTTCCATTGCAACTTATCTAGTCATTCACCCGTGACATTACGTTCTCACACCTGTTTCTTGCTGCTCTGTGGTCAGCTTTGTTGTTGCTGATTTCAAGTAGAAATGCGATGGTCTTACAACACATGAACCAAGTCCTAGATAAGAAGGTTTGACTTCCAAAGGCTGGATGTTATTGTTCTCAATCTGGATTGGAATTGCCAATACAGAATCTGATGGGGGGAATATTGAGTCGTAGAGCTGGAAAGAGCGATTTCTATGAGTTTCCACAGGGTGAAACCACCAAGAGGCAAAGAATATCTTCAAGCTTTTACGAGGAGAGTCCACGATTAATTCCCTGCCTTCCCGATGAGATATCAATCCAAATTCTTGCTAGACTTCCAAGAATTTGCTATGTGGGCTTAAAACTAGTCTCACGGAGCTGGAAATCTGCCATTGTGAATGATGAACTTTATAAAATTAGAAAAGAACTTTCAAAAACAGAAGAGTGGCTCTATCTTTTGACCAAGGGGGAAGACGATAAGCTTATGTGGCATGCATTGGACCCGGTGTGTCAGAAATGGCAAAGGCTGCCACTGATGCCTAACATTGCGGAAGAAGGATCTAAAGGGGGTCCATTAGGCCTTTGGATGTGGAATATGGTGGGGTCAAGTATCAGAATTGCAGATGCGATAAGTGGGTGGCTTGGGAGGAAAGACAGATCAAATCGAATGCCCTTCTGTGGTTGTGCTGTTGGAGCTATTAATGGCTGCATCTATGTTTTAGGTGGATTTTCCAGAGCTTCAGCCATGAGTAGTGTTTGGTATTATGATCCGATTCTTAACAAGTGGAGGGAATCAAGTCCCATGTCAGTAGGTAGAGCTTATTGTAAGACAAGTGTCTTAAACAGAAAGCTTTACGTCGTTGGAGGGGTTACTAGAGGTCACGGAGGACTAACTCCACTGCAGTCCGCTGAGGTATTTGATCCTTGTACTGGGATTTGGTCGCAAGTCCCAAACATGCCGTTTTCAAAAGCTCAGGTCCTACCAACGGCATTTTTGGCCGATTTGCTTAAACCTATTGCAACCGGAATGACCTCATACAGGGGAAAACTTTATGTGCCTCAGAGTTTATATTGTTGGCCATTTTTCGTGGATGTCGGAGGGGAGGTTTACGATCCCGAAACAAATTCATGGGTTGAAATGCCGATGGGCATGGGAGAGGGGTGGCCTGCAAAGCAGGCGGTAACCAAAATGAGTGTCGTTGTTGATGGTGAGTTGTATGCATTGGATCCTTCCAGTTCTTTGGATAGTGCTAAGATGAAAAGGTATGATCACGAAGATGATGCTTGGAAAGTGGTTGAGGGAGATGTCCCCATCCGTGATTTTGCTGATTCTGAGTCTCCTTATTTGCTTGGTGGTTTAGTAGGGAAGCTTCACGTGATCACAAAAGATGCAAACCATAATATTTCAGTCATGCAGGCTGAAAGACAAAATGATTCGACCTCATTGCCATCAACTTCATCCACTCTTTCGGCTGATTCCCCCAACCTGGCAAGATCTGAGACGAATATATGGAAGGTCATTTCCACTAGGTGTGCGGGTCCTGAGGAACTTGTCAGTTGCCAGATCCTTGATATCTAGACCTATATTATGACTGTGAGTTCTGCTCTTTTATGTTTTCAACGAAGGCTATGTTTGAATAAATAAGATTTGGATAAGAAGAAATGAAAAGGAAATGGAAAGTTGATGGATGTAACCGTTGTTTCCCATATCTTCTTATTTATCTTACCCAATTCGTTGATCGATATACCGCCTAAAGGATTTGTATTTTGTGAGTCAGTTGATTTGACCACTATTGAGTTTGATCGCTTTCTTGTTGCCGGAAGTGTATATGGTGCACTGTAGTAGTAGTTGATATCATTCTATTGTAAAGGATCCATCTGCTGACCATTTTCTTGCATTGCGGCTGAATTGGTTGCAGATTGAGTGTATCAGGATGTTGTAAACTCCAATAGAAGATGTTTGAGTGTGCTTAAACAATTTTATTGTTGACTGTATAAGATGATCTGTCATATGGTTGTGTTCTGCATTCAATTAATGGCCTCTTTTATGTGTTCTTGATCAAGTTGAGTGATCTCAGCCTTGAAGGTGATATATATCAGCCCCTTTAGTTGCAACCAAGAGGGGCAAAGATTTTTGAACAGTAGGGTCGAATACCTAGAGTTGCGTTTGGCAGTGTCAAGAGGGCAAACTTATAGTGTAGTGACAGATAAATTTATTAAAACTGTCGAATGTGATACGAGTCATACATTAAATAGGAATAAAAACTACGGCGATTATAACAGATCTTTTCAACGCAGTTGGGTAACTTAACGCCAAATCTCATGTCCTCACTCTGCCCTTGAGTGCAACTTAGTTTCTTTTTGTTTTGGTTTTTTGGTTGAGAAAGTTGATGCCTGTAAGCTGCAGTCAAAAGCACCCTCACATGGTTCCAGCTTATTTAGTCATTTTGGGGTCATAATGCTGTTTTCAGAAGTTACAATTAGCAAGGTGGCACGTTGTTTCATAATGCAGGAACCAATTAATTAACGGTTGTCCGGGGAAATATGGAGGTTTATAGGGGGAAACAGTTAGAAAGTTTCAATTGGTCAATTCTTGAGAACTAGATGTTTTTGTTTTTATTTTTTCTGGAAATGCCTTTTATTAGGTAGATAACATTGATGAAGCTACCACGAAGGCTCTTCAAGTTTTCTCAAGTCAGTAATCGTAGGTTTTATTGCAAGATTGTAATTATTAAGTTACAGAAACCTCAAAATCAAGCCAGCCTACAGCCTGTGTTTTTTTTTTTTTTTTTTTCCCGGTAAATAAAACTTCTCTTTATATTTAATATGGTATCAGAGCTATAAGATTTAGGCCTTGTGGATATTCGCTCCTGGCGGGCGGCCTAAGCCTCGCTGCCATCTGCCGGGCACTTAGTTGAGGCTTCAGCCGCATTTCCCTACTGAAAAAAGGTCCTTCAGCCTAGTTGAGGCTTCCAGGATACTTTCTCTGTGTCCAAAAGTAGTAACCCTAATGAACTCTTCACCGCCAGGACCAAACCAACTCCTGGGGACGGAAATTACATGTGTTTTTTTCCAGGATCACGTAAAACACATCCCAGTATCTAGAACCTGGAAAACGAACCCGCAGATGAGGTGAGTTAACACTTCTGTAAACCTTGAAGCTCAGCAAAGCAAAAGTGTCGACAAGTATGTTAGCATTCTCCTGTAGTAGTCAACCACAGAGAGCATGGCCTGAAAGTGGAGAGATTCAGCAGAAGTAATTAGATAGATATATAGTCGTCGTTGATTAACTAGTCAGATTCCGGAAACCAAAAGGCATTCTGTTTACAAGTGGCTTCCCAGGTGTCTTCCTGGTTTCAGAATGCAGGAATTTGCCAATTTGTTTGCTATCATTTTTGTATTCCGGTTTTCAGAAAACACAAATGTTCGTTGGTGAACTGTTTCTGGGAACGTTTTTGGAAGCAATGCACTTTTTAGAAAGCGCTGAGAAGATGTTTTTGGCTTCTCGGAAACTTTGCAAACAAAAATGAATACAAATAAAAAGTTAGATGTGTTTGATGTTTTAATCATTTCTGCATCCAAAAGCATGAAAACCAAAATCAATTCCAAACGGCAAATAGATATTCAAACTCACCTTGAAAAAAAACCTTCTGGGAAGAGACATGCTAGCCCACCTGCCTGAGCAACGTTGGAAGTACCGTTGAAGCAGGTGCACACAATCCGATAGAAGTCGTTTATGACAGGAAACCCATATGAAAATAAGAGCTCATGTGGTACTACAGTCCAACCGAGACAGATGCCGGAGAACCGAGCAAGTTCGGAGAATGATAAAATTTCAATTGCAACCTAAAAAGAACTCAAAGCTCAGTTATACTATGAATTTATGTTTGGCCAAAAAAAAAAAAATCTCAGTTATACAGCAGTTTGTTCACGTACCACTATTCAGAAGCAAAAATGAACCTGGAGACATTTCTCAGCCACGAAAAGAAAACTTCATGCACATAGTTCGACCTCTTAAAAAAAGGGAGAAATACAATCAACTTTAGTACACATCACAAGCAACAAGAATGGTGGATAGTGAAGGCATAAGGTAAATGAAGATTCTACACAGGGCCGGCCCTAGGACAAGGTCCAAGAGGCCGCCGCCTGGGGCCTCCAAATTTTGATCATGTTTTAAGAGAAATGCCTTTGTTGGCTCAATGGTAAGTTGATTCCTGACCAAGTGAAATGTTTGAGTTCGAGTCCCAGCGCGCACTACTTTCTTTGTAAGTGTTTTTCCCAAAAAAAATAGTGCAATGTTTGCTATTGTAGCTGCAAAGTTTGGAACCCAGGTGTAAGAGGGATACAAGCCATCCACTTGGCTGCCGGTGACAAAGCAATTACAGTTCTTATAAAGGTTAAAGTCGTTATATTAAGGCACATTTCTATCATTGTTTAATTCTAAAATACATGTAGGGCCCCACCCTATGATTTATCATTGGGCCGGCCCTGTGAGGATATTAGCCCCTGAATTAGAATCATCCAACCCTAAATACATAATTTGTTACTATTTCAGTTCAAAAGAAAACAGGGCAGATTCTGTTTTCCTTTGTTATAAAAAACCAACAGTCAGCAGCAACAACATTCCAGAAAATCAGATGACACAGTGGAAATACAATCCGCACATGTCAATGATGTACCTCTTTGGCGCGGAGGATTTCATGGATTGATCAAGGACTTCCGTCTGTCATATAAGCCACATAGGCAGAGTCGTATACAACGATTGAGCCATTTTCCCCGGAAAATTCCACAAGTTGCTCTAATTGCTCCCTTGATGCTGCATGGCCAGTTGGGTTATTTGGAGAGCAGAAGAAGATAACATCCGTTCTTGAAGTTTAGACAAATCAGGAAAGAAATGATCCAAAGGTCCACATTTCATGTACTCAATATTCCGATACTTCATCAGAGTCGCCAGCCTGAGTTGCATTAGTAACATGTAAATTTAAGGACGTAAAAAGAAGAAAAAGTAGTACTCAATAGTACTATCATTTAAGCACAATAACATCACTGGAAATCGTCACTGCTGTATCTTTCTTTCACTGCTAGATCTCTATAGAAATTTTCTTTCATTGCTTTCCTCAGCGCCTGGACACAGACTAGAAATTTTCTATGTTTCACAAGTGTTTATTTAAAAACTAGAGTATATACTAACAGACATAAAATAGCAACGAAAAGCCAACAACCAATGATCTGAATGTTGGTCATTGGAAAAACTCAAGTGCAGTTGTGCAAGTAGATGCTGCTTACAGAATGGATCACAACCATGGATAAAATATCACCACCAATACCAGCACCATTGAACCTGCCTCCTCTTTTCACTAAATAAAATGATTCAAACACCTCATTAGGGTGTGAAAATTGTACTTCAAACAAAAAAAAAAAAATGAAGTTTGAGATCCAATATTACTAGCAAGTAAGTGGACATGACACGATACAGATACGGCAGGATACAGATACTCAAACACCCAATATTACATACCAATACCAAGCGTAAAGATTCAATCTTTCTTACATTCAATTCATCCCACAAATTGATCCATAAAAAAGAACTTTCATTTAACCTAAAAACTGGTCCATCCCATTACATTCAATTCCAAACTGAAAGCACAATAACTACATTACATTACGAAAGCTAACATGCCAAAATACTCCAAGATCATTCGAAGCAATCTGAGTCTTCCTCTTGGTCACTATTTGAGCCTTCCACTTCCTCTTTCAAGTCTATTGAATAAAATTGACAATTAAAAAAAAAGATTAGTTGTAAATAAGAACATTTATGTCAATGAGAAAAGGGAAATGATTTTGTCACTCCCTTTTTTGTTAACGCCACTTCCTTGCAAGTGTATTTTTGATACACTTGCAGGGGAGTGGAGTTAACAAAAAAGGGAGTGGCAAAATCAGTAGCCTAAGAAAAATAGGATTAGTAATTGAGTTACCTTTGTTAGTTTTACGCATTAGATGAGAAGAACACGTTCTCTTATCATGTCCAAATTGAAAGCGCATGTGACACTTCCTTTTTTTCTTATTTAATGACATCTCAATACTGCTTTTCAATCTTTCGAACTCTTTCTGACATCTCAATACTTCTTACTGGAATTGGAAAGCAAACCTCTGAACTCTTTCTGACTATAAGCAAACTCCAAAACTTACAGATACACATGTTATAACCAACATCTAATTCTTGGCATCCAAAAAAATGCTTTGCAAACAATAATGATTGATGAAGCAACTTTGATGATAGCTCCGATCCGAACCTGCAAAATAAGATGATAACTTATGTCACCGGTATGGTGGCGTGCCAACCACCCTCCGATGCCTAAGTCAGTAGGAACTTTCTCGTCAATTAATGGAAATTCTCTGTGTTAGAGTTGTGTACGTACCGAATATGGTGTTCTACCGTCGTATTTATAGGCATTTACTCTCGGAGTTTGAATCCTTGTTGGACTATACTTTGTAGATTCCGGATCTCCTCCTTGTGGAGTGTGGAGTCCTATCTTAGCTAGTAATCCATGTGATTCCTGTCAGGGTTAGGACTCTTATCTTTAATCATGGTTGTGCTTATCTTTGGCCCTTTGGGCTTATCTCATCCTTCTCTTGTCCCTTAGGATTCCTTCTTCCAGTCGTGGCATCTTTATCTAAACAAGTATACCTTTCGTATGATACCGTAGAGGTTAAGCTTCTCAAGGGAGCTAGGAGTCGGAGCTGGTCCTAGGACTTACCTTCCAGCTTCGACCGTAGGACAGACCTGGAAGGTTATTGCTCTGTTCCTCGTATGTCCTTTACAAGAGCTTGGAGAGAAAGGAGCTCGTACTCCCCAGGTCCGTAGGCCTGGTAGTGCTGTGCTCTTTAGGTATATTATAGTTATCAAGTACTCCCTTGTTCCTAAGCTCTAGATTCGCTTTAGAGGTTGGGAACATTGGAAAAGCTCGAATGGCGGTTACTGCTTTTTGGCTACTCTTCAGAAAGTTTTAAACACACAGGTCTTATCATGGGACAGGTGTCGAGATCTCTTACTATTTTGATTTTATGAGGTGTACGATGAAGATTTAGGAACCGTTCTCGGGACTAGGGCTGATCTTTTAGGTTTCCCCCTTCTTTGATCATCCTTTTTAGTACAGAGAGGCTTTCAAAACTTCTCAAGCGGTTTCAGTGTGAGATTTTCCTTCGTCGTTCTTCTCCGTCATCGTGCTAGAGCTCATCCTTCGTAGGTACACTTCCTCTTTCTTTGCTGTTCTTTATTTGTTTTTGCGCTGGATCCTCTTTCTTGTATAGAGATTACGGACCCGATGCGGGTCATTCCTGGGGGAATTATCTGTGCCAGGTTGGTTGGTTTTTCCTGTATCAATTTGCATTCTCCCATTATAGAGGATTTTGCACCCTACTCTCTTGTTTTTCAGAACTGGGTTTTTCGTAACCTCTTTTATCTATCTGCTTCTTTGTACCCACGATTCGTTGTTGGGACCTTAATGGCGGAAGGTTTCATTAATTTTTCGTCGATTCTTAACGCTGAAGAGTCGACCATAGAAGAAGAGGTCTCGATGCATCGTCGTTGTAGTATTAGGGTTTCACCTGATGTGGGTCAGTCTAGCGGTGTTAGACATTCATCGCCCCCTGCTTCTGTATCAAGAGGTTCTCGTAGAATTCCCGCTTTTTCTGCCTCTAACATTCCTTCCACCATCACAAATGAGGAGTTGGTTGCTCTCAGAGTTAGATATTCTATTCCAGAATCCGTTTCTCTTAGGAAGCCCTCTGGGTTAGAGCGAGCCTGTTCTTTTGTTGAAAATGGGACTTGCCTCTATGTTGGTTCTTTAGAAGGGGGTTTATGTCTGCCCTTGCCCACAGTTGTGAGAGATATCTTGAGTTTTCTTGGTTTGGCTCCTGGCCAGATTGTCCCCAATTCTTGGTGCCTCTTAATAGGCTGTGCCGCGTTGTGGGGAGCAATGTTTGATGGGCAGATTTCTTTGTCGAAAGGACCTTTCTTGGACTAGTTTTCTGTTAAAGAAGCCCCTAGAGGTTCTGGGTGGTTTTATTTTGCGAAGAGGCCTGGTGGAGGGGAGCTAGTCATAGATCTTCCTACTGTGAGTAAAAATTGGAAAGATAAATTCTTTTTTGTTGGTGGTGATGGTTGGGAGCTTCCCAATTGGGAGATTGGAACATGTACTCCTTGGATTCCCAGTAGATGGGGAATTCCCACTACAAATTGTAAGTCAATGCTTTTTTGCAATTTGTTGTCTGAATGATTTAATCCATATATTTATGATTCACTTTCAATTTTGGCAGTTAGAGTCCCATTTCCTTTGAGCTCTTCTCAGGAAGTAGAGCTACAACAAGCCAGGGGCTACTCAGTTCATAGTTGGGAATTGCTTGTGACTTCAGAGTCGTTGGCCGCATATCTGCTGGGTCCAGAGACTACTCGTGAGGCCTTAGCACTCTCTAGAGGTAGTTTCTATTTTGGTTTGCTACTATGCCTCTAGCTGATTTTCATATTGCTTTTCACTTCTTTTCTTTTTAGAAGAAGAAGGTGAAGGTGAAGAGATGGCACCTAAGATGGACAGAGCCTTACTGGCCCAATTGAAAGCTGAGAGGGTCAAACAGTCACCTGGAGTCATGGCTCCAAAAAGGAAAAGCTCTCGCCTTCAGAAAGAGCTGAATGTTGAAAGTTTCTTGGATGCTGACCTATTTATCACTCCTGCTTCTGAGTTGTCAGTCGGGCAAACTGTCAACGAAAATGCTGAGAATTTAAAGAGAAAAGCAAAGGGTACTGTTATGGGAAGCACTCCTCCTTCAAAGAAGTTGAAGGTCTCTATTGGTCCTTCTATTTTGGGTGACCGTCAAGAAGCTCTTAAGCTTCCTTCTGAGTTGCTCTATACAATAGATGAAGAATTGATGGGGGAGACGTCTCTTCAAGAAGTTGGGGAGCAAATGTTGGTTGAATTAGCCATTGTATGCTCTTTTTCTTCTGACTTTATCACTTTTCGATTTGTTACTTTTTTCTTTCTGACTTTTTGCCTATTCTTGTAGGCTGCAGCCCGTGGTCGGTATCTCACTTCTCAAAGCCATAGCCTGGGCAAACAGGTTGTTACCCTTACGGAAGCCAATTTTAAGCTTGTGAAACAAGGTGCCTCAATGACTGCCGAGCTTCAAAAGGCTACTACCGAGAGGACATTGCTTTGAAGTTGAAGAAAGAGCTGGAGGTAGAGAGAAATACTGCCGTCGCAGCTGCTCAAAGTCTGGAGCAGAAGATTTCTGAATGGGACGTGGAGATGGAGAAATACAGGACTATGCGTCACGGGATGCTTGAGAAGGTAAAGAATGCTCGAAGGGAGGCCATTGAACTTTTCCTGCAGTCCCCTGAATACCGTCAGGATATAACTCAACAATATTTTGACGGATTTGAAGCTATGAGGAGTCGGGCGGCTTTAGCTTTTCCAAATTTGGATTTTTCCAAATTTGAAGTTGATGATGAAGAGGTGCCCTCTAGCTTTGATGGGGGACTTAGGGAGGAAGAGGATGGCGATGATGCAGCGTTGAAAGATACATCCATTCCCAGCTCAGCAATTGTATCCCTTCTACAAACTCTAGAGAAAGTTTCTCTTCCCCTCGAATCTCCAGTCCCTGCAACAACTCTTCCTGGTCCATTATCTGGCGATGGAAAGGCTGTTTGATAATCTTACCTTTGAAACTTTTTAAATTCGGTTGGGTTTGTAACTAAACACTTTTTAATACTTTCGTATTTTGACTGTGTTTCTTTTGGAGCGGCCATTAGTTTTGGCCTTAGCTCTATAACTTGATAGCTGCTGGTGATAATCCAAGTGAGATGTTTTTTGGAGCTTGTTTAGAAGGCTGATGTAGACAAAATGGAAGAATACTTTCATTCTGTGTTTTTATGGTAAATCCGTATGGTTTTTACCTACTGCTTTTGCAGACTTTCGCCCCCCTTTTAATCGACTCTTTGAATTTAATTCCAACTGTTTGCTGTATACTACGTTGTACTCTGTTAGAACTATGGCTCATATGTTATTGGGGGGTGCGGGGGGCATTGTACGGTAGGGTTCGTACAGGGGTATTTTTGGGATAGAGACCAAATACCAGATTACGGTTAGAATAGAGTTAGTATAAATACTCTATGTTGTAAACCCTAATTCATACTGTGATAATAAAGAACAGCAGCCGCTCTCGCTCTCGTGGACGTACCCGATTTTGGGGAACCACGTATATCTCTATGTTGATTCTTTATTGTTTATACTCGTAAATCGTGTGCGCATGTGTGTCGATCCTAACACGTGGTATCAAAGCTACAGGCTGTTTTAGATCACACAGAAGAATGATGTCATCGAGTTCGTCTGTTTCAAAGTTCGATGTGATGAAGTTCGATGGAACTTCAAATTTCGGATTGTGGCAACAGCGGGTAAAGGATGTGTTGGTGCAGCAGGGCTTGTATAAGGGATTGAAGGCGAAGCCAGAAGCCATGTCTAACGACGATTGGGAAGAACTCCAGATGAAGGCGGTGAGTACGATTCGTCTGTGTCTTGCAGACGAAGTTATGTATCACGTGTTGGGTGATGAATCACCGGCTGGGGTCTGGACTAAACTGGAGAGCAGGTATATGTCAAAATTGTTGACGAACAAACTGTTTCTAAAGCAGAAACTGTTTGGGTTGAAGATGGTCGAGGGTGCTGATCTGATTCAGCATATCAACACGTTCAATCAGGTTGTGAGCGACCTGCAACGGATTGACGTAAAGTTTGAGGAGGAAAACCAAGCGCTGATGTTACTATGTTCACTACCGATTTCTCTCAAAACCCTAGTTACAACCTTACCCTGGGGGAAAGAAACCCTAGAATTGGAGGAAGTCACTGCAGCCCTTCTGGCGCATAATCAACGGAAGCAACAAACAGAATCGCTGCAGGGTGAAGGTCTGGTAGTTAAGGGGTACGGGGATCGTGGTAGGAAGAATGAAAGGGGTAAATCAGTTACGGGGCGTGGAAGGTCTTAGTCAAAGAATAGGTTCGAGGGCACGTTTGAATTCAAGTGTTACATGTGTCATGAACCGGGGCACATGAAGAAAGATTGTCCACAGAAGAGTAAGGGAACTGACTGGAAGAAGAAGGGAAAGACAGGGGAGAGGAAAGATGGATCAACTTCTGCAAACGTTGTGGAGCAGGAGTCAGATGATGGTGATATGCTTTCGGTCTCAGCAAGTTCAGATCACATGGCAGATTCATGGATTATGAATTCAGCATGTTCTTTTCACATATCTCCTATTAAGGAATGGTTCAACACATACAGGTCAGTGGATTGTGGTAATGTTCTTATGCGTAACGATGCATCGTGTAAAGTCATAGGAATAGGCACAATTAAAATCAGAATGTATGATGGTGTTGTGAGGACTTTGGGGGATGTTAGACATATTCCAGAATTGAGAAAGAATTTAATTTCGTTGGGAACCTTAGACTCCAATGGCTGTGGGTATAAAACAGAGAGTGGAGTCATGAAGGTAACGAAGGGTGCTATGGTGATGATGAAGGCTTGTAAAGTTCCTGGTAATATTTACAAGTTGGTAGGGAGTACAGTTGTAGGTGGAGCTGCTGCCACTACAACAGACGATACTTGATGATACTATGCTTTGGCATATGCGGTTGGGACATATGGGAGAGCGTGGGATGTTAGAGCTACATAAGAGGAATCTGCTGAAAGGGGTTAAATCGTGTAAATTGGATTTCTGCAAATTTTGTGTTATGGGAAAACAGTGTAAGGTGCAGTTTAGGAATGCAACTCACAGAACGAAGGGAATTCTTGACTACGTTCATTCAGATGTTTGGGGGCCAGTGAGGGTAGCTTCGAAAGGAGGATCTCTGTATTTCTTGACCTTTATTGATGATTTTTCAAGGAAAGTTTGGGTGTACTTCATGAAGCACAAGTCTGAAATCTTTGCTAAATTCAGAGTGTGGAAAGCTGAAGTAGAAAACCAGATAGGGAAAAAGATTAAGTGCCTCAGGACAGATAATGGGAAAGAATTCAAGAATGGGCCTTTTCTGAAATTTTGTGAGGAACATGGGATTCAGCGACACTTTACAGTTCGAAAGACACCACAGCAGAATGGGGTGGCAGAAAGAATGAACAGAACCATTACAGAAAAGGCACGGTGTTTGAGATTGAACGCGGGACTTCCGAAGGTTTTTTGGGCAGAAGCAGTGAGTATGGCATGCTTTGTTATAAACAGGTCACCGAGTGCTGCTTTGGATGGGAAGGTAGCTGAGGAGATGTGGACAGAGAAAGAGGTTGACTACTCAGGGTTGAGAATTTTTGGGTGTCCGGCCTATGTTCATGTTCCCAGTGATGAGAGGTCAAAGCTTGATGCGAAGTCTAGACAGTGTATTTTTCTTGGTTATGAGAAAGGGGTCAAAGGTTACAAGCTTTGGGATTCAGAGACAAAGAAGGTGGTGATCAGTAGGGATGTGGTATTTGATGAGGACTCTATGATCAAGGCACATCAGAGGGTTCAAAATTCTGAGTCAGAGTAAGTAAATAGCAAACAGCGGGGCATACAGATTGAGCTGGAGAGTTTTGATATAGGTGATACTCAGCCAGATGAACAGCTTGATCAGCAGCAGCAGCAGCAAAGCTTGGCCACTGGGAGAACTAAGCGCACTATCAAGCCACCAGTGAGGTATGGGTTTGATGACTTGGTTTCTTATGCATTGACTACTACTAGTGGGGATCCATCTACTTTTCAAGATGCTATTACGAGTTCTAAAAGGGACCAATGGATGGAAGCCACGGTAGAGGAAATGGAGTCTTTGCATAAGAATAAGACTTGGGAGTTGAAAGAACTGCCCAAGGAAAAGAAGCCAGTGGGTTGTAAGTGGGTATACATGCGGAAAGAGGCAGCAATAGAAAAGGAGAGGGAAAAGTTCAAGGCTCGGTTAGTGGCAAAGGGGTATTCACAGAGGAAGGGGATTGATTTTGATGAGGTCTTTTCTCCAGTGGTGAAACATACGTCAATTAGGATTATCTTGGCATTGGTGGCTAGCTATGATCTGGAGTTAGAGCAGATGGATGTGAAAACGGCATTCCTCCATGGTGATTTGGAGGAAGTCATATACATGGAACAGCCTGAGGGGTTCAAGCAGCCAGAGACTGGACATCTTATTTGTAAGTTGAAGAAGTCCCTTTATGGGCTGAAACAGTCTCCAAGACAATGGTACAAGAGGTTTGACTCTTTCATGATACGGATTGGGTACACATGCTGTGAGTATGATTGTTGCGTTTATGTTAAGAGTCTTGATGATGGTTCCTATACTTTCTTCCTTCTTTATGTGGATGATATGCTGATTGCTGCAAAGAGTATGGTTGAGGTAAACAGGTTGAAGTCTTTATTGGGCAAAGAGTTTGACATGAAGGATTTAGGAGCGACTAGGAAGATACTTGGGATGGAGATTCGTAGAGATAAGTCAGCTGGTAAGTTGTGGTTATCTCAAAAGAATTATGTGGTGAAAATGTTGGAGAGGTTTAGTATGAATAATGCCTTAGCACTCCATTGGCAAGTCATTTTAGATTATCTTTAGCTCAGTGTCCGGTGTCAGATGAAGAAATTGAGGATATGTCAAGGGTGCCTTATGCAAGTGCAGTGGGTTGCTTAATGTATGCAATGGTTTGTACGAGGCCTGATTTGGCACATGCAGTTAGCACAGTCAGTAAGTACATGGCCAAACCAGGCAGAGAGCATTGGAAGGCAGTCAAGTGGATGTTCAGATACTTGAAAGGTACTTCAGATCGCGGGATTATGTTTGGTAGGCAACGGGGTCAGATTTCAGTTGTTGGGTATGTGGATGCGGATTATGCTGGGGGTTTGGATGACAGAAGGTCTACAACTGGTTATGTGTTTACACTTGTGGGTGGGCCTATTTGTTGGAAATCCATGGTACAACCTCTGCTGGCTTTATCCACTACTGAATCTGAGTATATGGCGGTGACTGAGGCAGCTAAGGAAGCATTGTGGTTGAAAGGGTTTGTTAAGGAGCTTGGCATAGATCAAGGTGGAGTTCAGTTGCATTGTGACAGCCAGAGTGCCATTTATTTGGCAAAGCACCAGGTGTATCATGCTCGAACCAAGCATATCGACGTGAGGTTTCACAAGGTGAGAGAGTTGATTGATGCAGGAGATTTGATACTGAAAAAGGTGCACACTTCTGAGAATGCAGCTGATATGTTGACAAAGACGGTTACTGCAGACAAGTTCGAGCATTGCTTGGACTTGGTTAATGTCTCCCAGTGCTAGGAAAAGGGAGGCATCCCCCAAACTTACTGGATAGTGATGGTTATCTTTTGAAGAGGCGAGAGTGAATTCGCCAAGGTGGAGATTGTTAGAACTATGGCTCATATGTTATTGGGGGGGTGCGGGAGGCGTTGTACGGTAGGGTT
The DNA here is from genome assembly GCA_019656835.1 of Rhododendron ovatum. NCBI lineage: Eukaryota > Viridiplantae > Streptophyta > Magnoliopsida > Ericales > Ericaceae > Rhododendron > Rhododendron ovatum. The sequence continues at coordinate 22,246,894 of CM033801.1, read as the reverse complement.
CGTACAGGGGTATTTTTGGGATAGAGACCAAATACCAGATTATGGTTAGAATAGAGTCAGTATAAATACTCTATGTTGTAAACTCTAATTCATACTGTGATAATAAAGAACAGCGCCGCTCTCGCTCTTGTGGACGTACCCGATTTTGGGGAACCATGTATATCTCTGTGTTGATTCTTTATTGTTTATAC
>CM033801.1:22184603-22246603 GCA_019656835.1 Rhododendron ovatum | reverse complement strand
TCGTAAATCGTGTGCGCGTGTGTGTCGATCCTAACATACTCCCCTAAGTGTATTCATCGTTTGCGTCCAAACAATGGATATACTTGTTAGATTTTCCCATGGGTATTCATTTAGGGGAATTGTAGTTTTGTAGAATGTATAGCTATGCTACATCTAGGAGCTTGGATCTTTTTCCTGAGCTCATCATTTTGCATAGCTGTGTTACGTCAAGAGCTTGGATATTTTTCCTGAGCTCATCATTTTGCATAGCTGTGCTATGTTTAAGAGCTTGGATGTTTTTCTGAGCTCATCATGTTGCATAGCTGTGCTACGTCTAAGAGTTTGGATATTTTTCCTGAGCTCATCATTTTGCACAGCTGTGCTATGTCTAAGAGCTTGGATGTTTTTCTGAACTCATCATTTTGCATAGCTGTGCTACATCTAAGAGCTTGGATATTTTTTCTGAGCTCATCATTTTGCATAGCTGTGCTACGTCTAAGAGCTTGCACACCAGATTGGCTCTTGGGATTTTAATATTTGTTGCGTCGTTTTGTTTACCCGAGGTAATCGGATGTGTAACTTCCCATTATTCTAGGCAGTTTTAGAGCGGCGGTTGTACCCACAGATTTAATTACGATCTTGCTAATTGGTTCAGCAAGCGGTTAGTGATCCGCGTATATTTTGTTATAAATACTGCCGAATGCCAGAAGTTAAGTTTCACTTCATAATTAGTTCTCATTTGATAATGGCAAACAAAGAGCAATCCTTTGATTTGTGTCAAGAGCTCAAAGATCTGAAGGCAGCCATTGAGGGGCTGTCCTCAAAGGTGGAGGCCATGCCAGAGTCTATCTTTGTCATGGAGAAGACGGTCCGCATGGTGCTGATAGCCAACTGGGACCAGTTGGCAGCTTTCCGAGGGCAGCCGGCCCCTTCTGTTCCCTCCCCTCCAAGGGAGGGAGATAGTGTTTAGGCTGTAACTTTGTGGGTTTACCCATAAAGTTTTTATGTAAAAATGTTGTCCACACCCTTTAGGGTGTGGATTTATTAATAAAATTTTAATTTTATTTTTCTGCTTTCTGCTTATCTTTTTTGATGATGTGTTTAGGAGAAGAAGTAAATAACTGTCCCTCGTCGGGATTTTTATTGGCCTCACAGAATCGTAAATAAAACACGTGGTCCTAAAACATTTTTTCCACTAAAGCTATATTTAAAAACTGAAAGTCTCCTAAAAACATAATCGAAACTAGAAAGCAAAAATATAATCCCATTGTAAGCACCTACTTGTAGTACTTTTTGAGATGCTCTACGTTCCACGAGTTTGGTAGTTCTTTTCCCCTTAGGGTTGCAAGCCTGTATGCACCAACTTTGACATGGTGCAGGACCTGATAGGGGCCTTCCCAGTTTGGGCTGAGTTTGCCCACCTTTTTCCCAGTAGGATCTACTTTTCGTAGAACTAGATCACCAGTACGAAAACTTCTTGGTCTAACATGCGCTTCATGGTATTTAACCATCCTCTTCTGATAAACGACAATTTTGGCCATTGCTGCTTCCCTTGTTTCTTCCAAGAGATCTAGCTCAGCCCTAAGATCCTGCTGGTTTTCTTGGTGGTCGATGCTTGCAGTCCTGTAGTTAAGGAGTTCCACTTCAATGGGGACTACTGCTTCTGCCCCGAATGCAAGAGAATATGGTGTTTCTCCAGTTGCTGTTCGGGGTGTTGTTCGATATGCCCATAACACATTATAAAGTTCGTCCGGTCAAGTTCCTTTGGCCTCTCGTAGCCTCTTCTTAATCCCTTTTTTAATGGTTTGATTTGTAACTTCTACCTGCCCAATAGCTTTTGGGTGAGCTTTAGAGGCATAATGCACATGTATTCCCTTGGATATACAATATGCTTTAAATTGAGCATTGTCAAATTGTTTCCCCTGATCTGTAACGATTACTCGTGGCAATCCAAAACGGCTAATAATTAATTTCCATAAGAAATCAATGGTAACCTCCGCTGTGATTGTGGCCAGTGCCTTAGCTTCAACCCACTTTGTGAAGTAATCCACAGCTATTACAGCATACTGGACTTGGCCTGCAGCCATCGGAAGTGGGCCAATCAGGTCCAACCCCCATTGGGCAAATGGGCAAGGTCCTCTCATTGGGGTTAAAACTGTAGGTGATCCATGAATGATATATGCAAAGCGTTGACATCTTTCACATTTTTGCACCATAGAGTTGCAATCCTTTTGCATGCTGGGCCAATAGTACCCTAACTTGAGGAGTTTGTAAGCTAACATGCAGCCACTTTGGTGATCTCCACATATTGCTTGGTGGACCTCTTCCATTGCTTTCAAAGATTCCATTGTGGTGAGGCACCTCAGGTAAGGTAATGAAAAACTTCTTCTATATAGCACGTCACCTATCATCAAGTACTTTGCAGCTCTGATCTTGAGCTGTCTGGCTTTGATCTTATCTTCTGGTAGCGTCCCATTAGCTATATAGTCAACTATGGGTCCAGTCCATGAATCACTGTAATTGATGGCTTGAAATTGTGCATCTGGGGAGGCGATATTTGGTAACTCTAAGTATCTTATAGGCGTATTCCGTGGAATAGCATCCTCCTTAGCCATAGCCAATTTTGCCAAATGATATGCTTCATTGTTTTCCTCCCTTGGGATTCTGACAATATTGAAGGTTTGCAATTTTGCAACTTGAGCCTTTACCTTATCCACATACTTTTGCATGATCCCCTCCTTTACAGTGTATTCCCCAAGGACTTGTCCCATAACCAGCTGTGAATCGCTTTTGGCTAGTATATGCCTAGCTCCAATGGCACTTGCCAATTCCAATCCAACCACTAGGGCTTCGTATTCGGCTTCATTGTTGGTTGTTTTGAACTCAAACCTAAGCGCGTAGCTAAGGCGTTGTCCTTTCGGGGATGTTAGAATTAAGCCTGCCCCGCTTGCATCTTTAGTTGTTGATCCGTTGACCTGAAGGACCCAAGGTTTGGGTTCTTCTCTGCTGAGCTCCTCCGGCTCTGGATATGTGTATTCTGCAAGGAAATCTGCCAGTACCTATGCCTTTATGGCAATTCGAGGTTTATATTCTATGTCAAATTCACCAAGCTCTATTGACCATTGAATTAGTCGGCCTGATGTCTCCGGTGAGTGGAGAATCCTTCGAAGCGGTTGGTCTGTTAACACTTTGATTGGATGAGCTTGGAAGTATGGCCTAGCCTTCTGGCTACTATTACCACTGCAAAGGCTATTTTTTCAGCTCTGGGGTATTTTAACTCAGCTCCTCGTAATGCCCTGCTAGTATAGTATACTGGGAGTTGAGTTCCCTGCTCTTCCCGAATCAAAACTGTGCTAACGGCGTGAGGGGAGATAGCTAGATACAAGAATAGATTCTCCCCATCCTGAGTCCTTCCCAAGAGTGGTGGTGATGCCAGATACTCCTTCAATTGGATGAAAGCCAGTTCCTCCGTGGTTGTCCATTCAAAGGCCTTTTTTAAAACTTTGAAGAATGTTTGGGATTTGTCAGTTGCTCGTGAAATAAACCTGCTCAAAGCTGCAACTCTACCTGTGAGCTTTTGGACCTCCTTTATGTTCTGTGGTGAACGCATGGTGAGTATAGCCTGAATCTTTTATGGATTTGCTTCGATCCCTCTTTGAGACACCATGAAACCTAAGAACTTTCCTGACGAGATTCCAAAAGCACATTTTGTTGAGTTGAACTTCATTTGGTATTTTCTGAGAACTTGGAAGGTTTCTTCTAGATCATCAACATGGTTACGTGCCTTAGCACTTTTAACCAGCATGTCATCTACATATACCTCTACATTGCGTCCGATTTGCTGCTTAAACATCCTGTTGACCAACCTCTGGTATGTCGCCCCTGCATTTTTAAGACCGAAGGGCATTACTTTGTAGCAATATAATCCCCTATCGGTGATAAATGAAGTTTTTTCTTGATCTCCTTCGTGCATTTGGATTTGATTATACCCTAAAAATGCATCCATGAAGCTAAGAAACTCATGTCCAGTAGTGGAATCTACCAAGGAGTCAATTCTGGGGAGGGGAAAGCTATCCTTTGGACATGCTTTGTTGAGGTCGGTGAAGTCTACACACATTCTCCATTTGCCATTAGCTTTCTTCACCATGACCACGTTGGCCAACCAATCAGGGTAAAGAACTTCACGGATGGATTCTGCCTGAATGAGTTTATCTACCTCCTTGGCTGCTGCCTCACTTCGTTCTGGAGCTATGGCTCTCTTCTTTTGCTTGACTGGGCGTACAATGGGGTCGATATTCAGTTTGTGAGATATGACCCTTGGGTCAATTCCGGGGATGTCTTCACGGGACCACGCAAAAATGTCTTTATTCTTTCTTAAGAATTGCAACAGCTCTGATTTTGCAATCGTACTTAATCCTGTTCCAATCCTCACCGTCTTCCCTGATTGCCGTGGCTCCAGGAGTTCTTCAATAAGCTCTTCCACGGGCTCTCCATGTTGGAGTTTCTCTTCATCTCGAGTGTCGAGACTCTCTATATTCATGGTGATGTTAGCTCCTCTGAGTGAGGTAACATAGCATTCCCGTGCTGCTTTCTGATCTCCTCTGACACAGGTCATTCCTTCTGAAGTTGGGAATTTAACATCAAATGGTAAGTGGAGATTATTGCCCCAATCTTGTTCAAAGTAGTTCTTCCTAAGATTGCATTATATGCTGAGGGACAGTCAACTACTATGAAATCAATCATACGTGTAATCTGATTTTTCTCCTATCCCATAGTAATCGGTAGTGCTATCTGACCGGCTGGGTAAACAGGTGTACCTGCAAACCCAACTAGTGGTGACACCATAGGCTTTAACCTTTCTCGTCCGACCTTTAACTGGTCATATGCATGAAGGTAGAGTATATCAGCTGAACTTCCGCTATCGATCAATACTCTTCGTGTAAGGTAATTTGCTATGACAATGGTTATGACCAAAGGATCATCATGGGGAGTCTGAATTCCTTTGAGGTCTTCTTCTGAGAAAATTATGGGTATCTCCTCTTTTTTCTGGATTTTGTTTGGCCGGTCAATCGTGTTGACCTCCAAATATTCCTCTGTTCGCAATTTTCTCAAATGGGCCTTTCTTGCATGGCTGGACTCTCCACCTCCAGCAAATCCTCCATGAATAACCTTGATCTCCCCAATGGGGCCAGACCGAGATGGGGCTCCATCTCTTCGTTCTTTGTTTGCATCTTCCTTTCTGGGTTTCTTCTGGTGTTTCTTTGTTACAAAACGCTGAAGTCTCCCTCTTTGAATTAAATCCTCAATCTGCTGTTTCAAGTCAATGCAATCATCTGTATTATGTCTGTGGTCCCTGTGGAACCTACAGTATTTATCCTTAGCTCTCCGGCTAGGATCGGACCTCAACTTTCCTGGCCACATGAGGTCTGGATCGTCTTGTAGATTGCTGAGGATCTGCTTTGCCGTAGCTATGAGTGGGGTAAACTGTTTGTATTTTCCTTGGGGAGGTCCTCCGGTTGTCCCTCTTTAGGGGGATGATCTTGAGTCCACCTTTTTATTCCTAGGTTCTCCCCCTGATTTGCGGACAGCTTCTCTCCTCTTTTTGTCTGTTAGGGAGAATTCGCCAATCTGTGATGGCCCTGCTTGGGGATCGAAACCATCACGTGCACGCCTGGCATAGACAGCCTCTTCTGCGTTCATATGCTTCTGAGCTCCCAGCATGAGCTCTGCCATGGTTTTTGGTGGTTCTTGAGACACAAGATATAGAAATTGCCCTGAATACAACCCAGCAATATAGGTGGTTATGCTCACGCTGTCGTCAGCTTCATCTATTTGGACCACCTCCTTATGAAACCTTGTGGTGTATTCTCTTAACGATTCCTATCTCCCTTGTTTTACTGTCAGGAGATGCGTTGCTGGTTTGCCGTAGCGTTGACCAGCAATGAAGTAACTTACAAAGCTTGTGCTAAGTTCTTTAAAGCTACGTATACTTCCTGGTGGGAGCTTGTTGAACCATGCTCGAGCACTTCCTTTGAGGGTAACTGGGAATGCCCGGCACATTACCTCATCGGGCACTGCTTGTAAGTGCATCAAGGATTTATATGTTTCAAGATGATCTAATGGGTCCGTGGAACCATTGAACGTCTCCAACTGGGGCATCTTAAACTTTCTCAGAAGGGGGCGTCTCATAACTTCAGGTGTGAAACGTGAATCTGTATTTTGCACCAATTCCTCTACCGTGGCAGGGGTTTGTGTTTTAACATGTTTCATTAACCCTTCAATCTGGTTTTGCATCTTGAGTATCATCCCTTGCTTATGAGGTGACTTCTCTAGGGGTGGATTGCCATACTTTCTTTGATTTTGGCTTTCCTTTTCACTGGATTCGCCTTCCTCCATACCTTCATCATCATTACGGTGACTATTTTACAATCTAGGGATACTTGACTCGGAGATTTATTTTCGTAAGTTTGCGTTTTCTTGCCTCGCGGTCTGTAACCCTTAGGTTAAGGTCCTTATCTGTTCTTGCATATGGGCGAATGCTTCTGGGGTGATCTGATTACCTTTCGATAAATTCATCGCAGCGGCCTTAGCCGCCTCTGCTACTTTTGCAGCCTTTTCAGCGGCGGCGGCGGCTGCCCTGGCAGCTTTGGCTGCCTTGGCAACCTCGACTGCAGCAGTAGTTCTTGCTGTAGCAGCAGCTTGTGCAGCGTCGTCAATACCCGTTTGTTCGGGCTTTGAAGCCATTGTTGTTCTGCTTGATCGGGTCTCTACCATGCAAAGCCGTTCACCATAAGGAAAAATACGTTTCCCACAGATGGCGCCAGCTGATGAAGCAACTTTGATGATAGCTCCGATCCGAACCTGCAAAATAAGATGATAACTTATGTCACCGGTATGGTGGCGTGCCAACCACCCTCCGATGCCTAAGTCAGTAGGAACTTTCTCGTTAATTAATGGAAATTCTCCGTGTTAGAGTTGTGTATGTACCGAATATGGTGTTCTACCGTTGTATTTATAGGCATTTACTCTCGGAGTTTGAGTCCTTGTTGGACTATACTTTGTAGATTCCGGATCTCCTCCTTGTGGAGTGTGGAGTGTGGAGTCCTATCTTAGCTAGTAATCCATGTGATTCCTGTCAGGGTTAGGACTCTTATCTTTAATCATGGTTGTGCTTATCTTTGGCCCTTTGGGCTTATCTCATCCTTCTCTTGTCCCTTAGGATTCCTTCTTCCAGTCGTGGCATCTTTATCTAAACAAGTATACCTTTCGTATGATATCGTAGAGGTTAAGCTTCTCAAGGGAGCTAGGAGTCGGAGCTGGTCCTAGGACTTACCTTCCAGCTTCGACCGTAGGACAGACCTGGAAGGTTATTGCTCTGTTCCTCGTAGGTCCTTTACAAGAGCTTGGAGAGAAGGGAGCTCGTACTCCCCAGGTCCGTAGGCCTAGTAGTGCTGTGCTCTTTAGGTATATTATACTTATCAATGATATTCAACTTTAAGTTTGCCATTAACCTAATAACGCGATTGTCATGACGTATCCAATTTCATCACCATTACATAATCACAACAAAATTGTACATGGGTGGCATCCCCTTAATGCTTCTTTAATTAAATTTGATTATTTATAAAAAAAATTCACCACAAAAACGGTAACCAAATTCAGCTCAAACTGAGCCAGTGGAGCTGACCAAGGAGCCAAGTGAGCTCACGGCTCAATCTCAGTTGGAAGCTCAACTAACAGTTGGAATCGTTTTCTTGGAAGCTCCACTAAGGGTGCCCTTAACTTGCTAAAATGCAGACCTCCCCTTTTCCGATCAAATTTCGATGATCCGAACTGTTCAAAGTGTTCAGAACGTGATTTTAAGGGCTCCCCAAAGAAATCAGCAAAAAAATATGACTTGGAAGTGCTTGATATGAGAAGTTTTTTATTGAACCGTTCAATGAAAATTGCTCGGACGAAGCACTTCCCTATTATATTTTTTGTTGATTTTTCACGGGGACCCTTAAAATCATGTTTTGATCACATTGAACAGTTAGATCATTGAAATTTAATCGGAAAAGGGGAGATCCGCATTTAATAATTTAAGGGCACCCTTAGTCGACTAATTTTCTAATTTATTGATTCTATTAAATTCACCACAGTATTTAGTTTTCCTTCCTTGCTATGGAGTGATCATCACAAGTTGGTTGCTATCATGCTGCTGCCACTGCTCTTTTGTTGCCTCATTTCAATCAATAGTTTTAGGCATTATCTTTGGCCTTTTATCAAGTTAAACTATCTTAAGATGTTTAGTAGTAGGTATTCTTAGTTGGTTCATTTTAGTGACTTACCAGTATTTCATTTTCTTAGTTTAAGACTTGAGGCAATTGTTGGTGTTCTACCTTTAATTGGTTGGTTGATGTTAGTGTGTTTTGGTAATTTGAACGGAATTGGTTTTAATATAAGTTTTCCTTTAATTTTATCTTCCTAATTTTAAGTACTTTAAATACTTTTAGAAGATGATAGCTTTGTTCAAATAAACTGTGGTTTAAAACCAAAACCAAATCGTATTTTAATGGTTTGGATTTGTTTGGTTTTAGGCCTTTGTGGGTTGGTTTGGATCTCCAAACTCATAATCCGTAAGTATTGATTTGGCTCTTGGTTTACTATAAAATTGAACCAATTCGGATCATGCTCACCCCTACTGGTAACTGTTGTGTATGCATTTCAGTTTTGAGTTTCTGGAATTTGAGATTTCTATCATTTCAGGTTTTGATTTTCAATGTTGGTAACACTTGCTTCATGATTAGGTGATGGCAAATTGAGTTTTTGGAGTACTAAAATTGAGTTTTTAGAGTGCTCGTGTCCGTGTCGTGTACATTCACAAAGGTGTCAATACAACAATAACAACATAGACAACATTAGGTTCTGCACAAGCCCACGCAGGGCATTTCTCATTGCCAAGTTATCCATTCACAACAAAAACCATAAAACCAAATGCTATCACCAAAACAGAAACTGAAGTTGTACAAACTAGTAGAAGAAAATTCATCTGAGTACAAGTTTATAAAATTCATCTCTCTACATATGGAAATAAAACTTCTAACAACGACACGTTGGAGCAACACCAACGGCGTTGAACGATTTTCGTCCAGATTAAGCAATTTCGTGCACGATTTCGTCCAGGCTATAGGGAATCTTGGTACTGATGCCTACAATTCTCATTTTTCAGGTCTGGCTGGTCCCGTTCTTGTCTCTGGAGTGGCTAATGGGGTTGGGGTTTCGTCTGGTTCGGTAGAGCGGCATGTTGATCTCATCGAAGTCTTGGAGAAGGCGACTGTCTCATCTTTCGATCACCTCTTGCCTTCGGATGCGGATGGCCCTGCAGCGCGACAAATCAAGCAGTTAAATACTGAAATTCTCATGCTTCGTAGGGAATTGTTGGGGAAAGGGGTTCATTCGAGCCCTAATTCTGCTATTGAAGTTGCTCAGGCTGCGGCATGTATGGGTAAGCCTCCTCCCCCTAGTTCTTGGAAGGATGTGGTTTCTGCTGACTCTCCTGGAGCCATGTCTGATAATCCTATGATTTCTCGTATGAATCTACATTATTGTCCTCCCACTGTTGTTGATAATAAGTTATGTGTTAATATTCCTATTGGGGTGGATGCTTCTGGGGTTGATAAATGGAAGGATTGGGTTGTAGGTTACTTTGTTGATAAGAAACTCTCATTTGCTGTTGTGCAATCTATATCTACTAGGATTTGTGACAAATTTGGCCTTAAGGATGTCCTTTCTAATGATGAGGGTTTCTTCTTTTTTCATTTTGATAAATCTGGGGCTTATAGACAGGTTGTTGAGTCTGGGCTGTGGCATTTTGGGGGTAAGTTGTTGATGCTTAAATAGTGGCAACCTCAAATGAATCTTGTGAAGGAACAGTTCACTAAAATCTCTTTTTGGGCACATTTTTATAATGTCCCTCTTGAATTGTGGACTGAAGAAGGGCTAAGCCGTGTGGCTAGTGCCATAGGTAGACCATTATATGCAGATCGTCTTACTGAATCATGTAAGAGGATTAATTTTGCTAAAATTTGTGTGGAAGTGGATGCTTCCTCTCCATTGCCTGAGCAATTTGATTTGACTCTTCCATCTGGGGCTGTTTTCACAATTCGGGTTTGGTATCCTTGGAAACCTCTCAAGTGTAATTCCTATAATGTCTTTGGCCATAAGAATTGTGTGGTCAAGACTGGTCATATAGGGCCAAAACAGCAAATGTGGGTTGTGAAACCCTTCATTAGCTCTGTTGGGGCTCCTTCTGTTGTTCCTGCGACGGACCTTCCTCATTCTATTGAGGTTCTTTGTATGGGGGTTTCTTTTGCTAAGGATGGGGTTTGTCCTACTCTCCTAAGTTCTGCAAAGGATAAGGTTGTTTTAGTTGATCCTTGTGTATCTGTAGTTGTAGGGGCTGAGTCTGTTGCTGGTTCTCCTTCTGGTACTAAGGATGGTGCCAATATGTTTTCTGTTCTCCAACAAATGGAGGATGGGGTGAGTCAAAAGGGTGTTGATTCTGGGGATGATCTAGAGAGTTTGCCTACTGAGGAGGAATTTGTGGATGGTCTAACCCATGATGTGATTGTTACTTCTCCTGTTCCTAAAAAGAGAGGTCGAGGGAGAAGTAAAGGAGTTAAGAAGCATGTGAACAATAGTCAGGTTTCTAGTGGTCCTGGTCCGGGGAGAGGTGGTAAGAATCGTTCTTAAACATTTAAAGTCGGTGCTTGGAATATAAGGGGTCTTAATAATCCCCTTAAACAAAAAGAGGTTAAGTCCCTTATTTTTTCTCATAAGTTGGCTATCATGGGTGTGGTTGAAACTAAAGTCAGATTGTGTAATATTCCTTCTACTATAATGAGTTATTTTCCTCCTCGTTGGCAGTGTGTTCATAATTTTTCTTTGGGCCCTATTGCTAGAATATTTTTGGGTTGGGATCCTTCTGCTTTCACTTGTTCTGTGTTACTCTCCTCTGATCAGTTAATTGTGGTTGAATGTTCATCTGTGGGTGGTAATACTGTGTTCATTTTATCCATTGGTTGTGGGCATAATAATCCTATAGATAGAAGGAAGTTGTGGGCTGATATGAGGTCTATTGCTGGGTCTATTGGTACTAAGCCTTGGGTCCAAATGGGGGATTTCAACTCAGTTAGGGCTGCTCCTGAAAGACTTGTAGGTTTTGATGTTGCTGCTTCTTTTGAGTTCAATCAATGCCTGCCAGATATTTCCCATGATGATATGCCTGCTAGGGGTTTTTGGTTTACTTGCACTAATAAACAAGGTGGTGCTGGGGACAACAAGAGTAGGATTGATAGAGTGACTTCTAACAATCAGTGGCTTGTCTCTTTTCCTAATTGTGAAGCTTCTTTTTTGGCTCCAGGGGTATCAGATCACTGTTCCATGGTTGTAACTGTTCTTCCTAATTTTCAGAAAAAGAGGTCTTTTAAGTTCTTTAATTTCTGGCTTCAAAATCCTGACTTTATGAGGGTGTTAAGTCAGTCTTGGGGAGAGCAAGTGGATGGCAGACCCATGTTTATCCTCTCCTCTAAATTGAAAAGATTGAAGGGTGTTCTTAGAAACCTTAATCTGAAGGATTACTCTAAAATTGGTAAAAGGGTAGTTGCTGCTAAAGATGATTTGGATCTGATTCAAGACCAATTTTTTAAGTTCCCTCATGATCCTGAGTTGTGTGCTAATGAGAAAGTAGCTTTGAATAAATATGTGGAGTTAAGAATGGCTGAGGAGTCTTTCTTGAAACAGAAGTCAAGAGTTACGTGGCTTGCTCTTGGTGACCACAATTCTAAATTCTTCCATCATAAGCTCTGTTCCCATAGAGCTAGGAATAATATTCTTAGCCTTACTGATAGTAGTGGTAATCTTCTAACTGATTCTGGGGCTATTAAGGATGAAATTTTGGGATATTATACTGGGTTACTAGGGACTGCCTTTGGGGGGAAAATTAATGCTGCTCACACTCTCAATCAAGCTATCCATGCTAAGGTTCCTTCTCACCTCAAGGATCAGTTGATTGCTCCAATTACTGGGGCTGAAATTAAAGCTACCCTTATGTCTATCAATGGGGATAAGGCCCCTGGGCCTGATGGCTTTAATTCCATGTTTTTCCAAAAATGTTAGGCTGTTGTAGGTAGTGATTTTACGAGTGCTGTGGCTTCCTTCTTTGGTACTGGTAGACTTCTCAAGGAATGGAATGCTACTGCTATTTCTTTGATTCCTAAGGTTAGTGCCCCTTCTTCTATCAGAGATTATCGACCTATTTCCTATTGCAATGTTAGTTATAAATGTATTACCAAAGTCTTAGCAAATAGAATGCAAGTGGTTCTTCCTTTCATCATTGACCAAGCTCAATCTGCTTTTATCAAAGGGAGATCAATTGTTGATAATGTTCTCCTTATGCAAGAATTGGTTAGAGGTTATCATAGATCCAATGGAAGCCCTAGATGTGCCATTAAAATAGACTTAATGAAAGCCTATGATTTTATGGACTGGGGGTTTCTGTTTGATATTATGCTTTGCATGGATTTTCCTCCTCTGTTTGTTGCTTGGATTAGAGAATGTGTATCTTCTGCTAAGTATTCTGTGGTTATTAATGGGAGCATGGAGGGGTACTTTGCTGGACAAAAGGGTTTGAGACAGGGTGACCCCATCTCCCCCTACTTGTTCTTGATTGTCATGGAAGCTTTTGCAGCTATCCTTAAGTTCAGAGTTCAATAGGGTGCCTTTACTTTCCATCCTAAGTGCAGTGCTTTGAACATTTGTCACCTTGTGTTTGCTGATGACCTCTTCATCCTTAGTGGTGTGGATCATGATTCTATTAGCCTCATTAATTCTATTTTGGCTGATTTCCACTCCTTTTCTGGATTGAAGCCTAATTCCAATAAAAGTGCTGTGTTCTATGGGAATGTTGCTGATCAGTTGAAGATACAAATGCAACATATTCTTCCCTTTCCTGAGGGAAAATTCCCTGTTAAATATCTTGGTGTCCCTTTAATTTCTACTTCTCTAAGGTCAGAGGATTGTTGTATCTTGAAAGAGAATTTTTCATAGAATTGTGTCTTGGTCCAACGCTACCTTATCCTATGGAGGTAGAGCCCTTCTTATCAATCTATCTTGTTTAGTATTCAAGTCTATTGGAGCACCATTTTTATCCTTCCTGGTAAAGTGATTAAGGATATTGAATGTACCTTAATGGTCTTTCTTTGGTCTGGTCCGGAACTCAAACACTCTGGTGCTAAAGTAAAATGGACTCATCTTTGCTGTCCTACGAAGGAAGGTGGGTTAGGTTTCATGGGGATCAAAGTTTGGAATAGGGTTGCCATGCTTAAACATCTTTGGGTTTTGTGTATGAAGGCAGACACTTTATGGATCAAATGGGTGCACACATACATCATTAAAGATCAGTGTCTTTGGGCTATGGAGGTTTCGTGTGATGCCTCTTGGACTATGAGAAAGTTGCTTGGTCTTAGAAGGTTAGGTCAATCCCTCATTAAATATCAGATTGGTAATGGAGAAAGGACCTTCTTGTGGTAGGATAATTGGCACCCTCTTGGTCCCTTATATGATCGATTTGGGGATAGAGTGGTGCATAATATTGGCAGATCTTTAAGGGTTAAGGTGGCTTCAATAGTGGAAAATGGGGCTTGGAGATGGCCTAGATTAAGAAACCCCCTTATTCAGACCATCATCTCTCACACTCCTCAGAATTTGGTTCCACACCCTGAGATGGTGGATTCAGTAATTTGGGTGCTTCATCCTAGTGGTATTTTCCCTATTAAGTCTGCTAGGGAAGCTATTCGAGAGAAATTCCCTATTCAACCTCAATTCAAGGTTATTTGGGGTAGTCATAATGTCCCTAGATGGTCTTTTATACTTTGGTTGGCAGCTCTTCACAGACTGAGTACTAAGGACAGATTGAGAAACTGGGGAATGGCTGGGGATGCTTTTTGCTGCCTCTGCCAGGATGAGAAGGAATCACATCATCACTTGTTCTTTTATTGTTCATATTCTACAGGTGTTTGGCAGTACTTGGTGTCAAAGAATAGAGTGGCTGGCATTCCTAATAATATGGGAGATGTCCTTGATTGGTTGCAGGGCAATGTATCTTGGGATAGTTTCAGATTTGTTAGTTTGAAGAGTACATTGGCAGCTACTGCTTATGGTCTTTGGCAGGAAAGAAACTCTCGTATTTTATGTGCAAAGACGAAGGATCATACTCAAGTGGCAACAGATATAGCCAATGGGATTCGTGCTTTCCTTAGCTCCAGAAGGAATGTAAAATAATCCTTGCAGAATCGGAGTATTTGTTAGATATGGGGCTTGCCTCATAGGATCATGCAATTTGTATAGTTTTTTTACAGTGTGTTCTTTGATTTTGTTTTCTTGTTTAGAGCTGTTAAGTATGGCTGCCTGTTTTGTTGTTTCTTGTAAGGGGATTCTATCCCTTATACTTTGTTTCTTGGTTTGAGCCTAATAAAATTTTGTGCACTTATCAAAAAAAAAAAAAACCTTCTAAGCCAGGTCCACATTTGATGAAGATCAAAAAACTTGATGATGCTCACATCTTCTCTTGTCTTCACCATAAATTCACGAGCTAGGTGTTGAATGGGTGCAAGCTCAAGCGGTTTGAAGACAATACCCCTGTCAAGAGGGTCGCCAGGTACTATAGCCCAATGATCAAACACAGAAAGGCAGATTGCCTGTCCTTAGGTGTGATACTCAGGTCTATCTCAAAGCCAAATGACTCGATCACTGGTATAAATGCCTGGAATGTCATGAAGGAAAACGAACAAAACATAAATGAGATTGCTTTGGAACTTATTATTCAAACAAGAACATTAAGCTTTATAATCAAAACAAAGAACATGATGGCACAGAAGATCAAAGCAAAGAACATAATGGGAAAAAACACTTTTTGATGTTCCTCCTAATGTTGTGACATGATGACATCTTCAAAAAAAAAAAAAAAAAACTGATGTAGTGAAAATTTGTACCACCAGTCTCCTTCATCTTTCAATATTCTGACAGTGGAGGACATGCAAGCTTTGAAATTGATGTCTGAAGTAAAAAAAATATTCTCGTATAAAAAAAAGAGCGTCTGAAGTTACCTTATCCCTTGTTTGATAACAGTGATAGATGTGTGGAATTCGTAAGAAGATGAGATTAGTATTGAGATTGATAATGAGAAGGGATAAATAATGAGTATATTTGTTTGAGATGAGATTGGATGATGGGATTATTAATATCATGTTTGTTTAAGATGAGATTAGATGATGGGATTGGATTGATAGAAGAAATTTGTAATGAGAAGGGATTGGTAATAAGAAGAAGTTGGATTGGACTATGAATACCAAGTCCCAAGGGCCCCGTTTGATAATGGGTTTGAAGGTTGGGATGAGACTACTAATCCCATGGGAGTATTAATACTTTGTTTGGTAACAAAAAAAGGTCCGGACTATTAGTCCATTGGGATATCCAAGCTGGCCATTAGGGGGTATTCGGAATACCCTCTTGGAGATGTTATTGGTTATCCCAACCTATCCTCTCCTCATTATCAATCCCTTCTCATTACCAATCTCGTCTATCAATCCAATCCCATCATCTAATTTCATTTCAAACAAACATAATATTAATAATCCCATCATCGAATCCCATCCCAAACAAACATATTCATTATCAATCCCTTCTCATTACCAATCCCAATCCTAATCCCATCTCCTTACGAATCTCATCCATCTATCACTATTATCAAACAAGGCCCAGGGTATTGCTAATACCCTCTAAAGGCCGGATTGGACATCCCAATAGACTAATAGTCCGGACCCTTTTTTGTCACCAAACAAAGTATTAATACTCCCATGGGATTAGTACTCCAATCCCAAGCTTCAAACCCATTATCAAACGGGATGTGAAAAGGTAGGGCGTTGTCTGTTCCTTTTAAGCAAAGCTATCACTAAAATCTCACTATCAGTTCAAGCAAAATTCAAGTCTCGCAAATGTCGTAGTTTTGCTTAAACGTATGTATTGGACGGCCCATGTTGAGTAGCCCGTAAAGAGTACTACAGACCCTCACATATCGGTTCAAGCAAAACTCAACATGCCTTTACACGTAGCAGCATTACTATAGACTCGTGGTCAAAACCATAAACAAAAAAATTCGAAGGAAACACATAAGAAAAATCAAAGCTTTTCTCTACATTTTAACTCAAACTACACAACTATCATTTGGACTGTGAATACAACACAAAGATTTACTCTTTAATCATTGGACCAGGAAGGGTTGGCTAAAACTATCTAGCGGATCAAAATTCCAAATCCCTCATTTCAATCAAAATGTTTCACAGACTCAAATTTGAAAGGATCATTGATCGTGTCGTTTCCGTTTCAAAAATAATTTATAAAACAGAATAATTACCACTACCTAAAAGATAGCAGTAAGTACTCCGAGTATTGTCCTCGGGGATTAGCTAAGTTGCAATTATTTTAATTCATTTCTAACTTAATTCGAAAAATGATTTGATTGTTTGATTTCCTAAATTATGCAAACTAAGTAATGTAAAGCAGTTTAAAAGTAGAGAGTTTATGAGAGAAAAGACCTAGGGTTTCGAATCCACTCGATCCGTCACAATGTTTATGCGATGATAAATGTGATGATAAAGGTCTATTATTTGAATCAATCCAGATATCGTTAGGGTTCACGTGCTGTCACGGTATCGCCAAAAGATTTTTTTGAATCACCAAATAGCATAGGGTATCCTGCCTAGCACGAACCGACTTACTAGTACGACTCGTCTCTATGACATATCAGTTATCACTAAATAATTAATAACCGTTGTATAAATGTGTATAAAATCTAGAAAACCATACATAAGATTAAATAGGAAAAATTAACATCATATATAAATCATAAAGTCAAATAACCGTGATTCGAATAAAAATACTAAATCAAAACATAAATGTTGTTACTCAGAGTGCCGAACTTCATCTACACCCAGGAGAGATTTAGCCGGACATCGGAGTGGTAATCATCGCGTTATTTTTCTGTCCAGCCGTGATCGAAACCCAGCAGTTGAATGTGTTTGCGCAGCCCTCTGTTTTTCTCCAGTAATGCGTCCGTGTCCCTTCTGAATGTATGCCGCCTCCTTTTATAACCTGCTGCTGTAGCCGACTTCCAATTCCTTTCTACGTGGGCTCCAAGGCCTAGCAAAACACCCCTTTCTTTCCAAACTTGTGGGCCATGCCCACTGTCGAGAAGAGGCTTGGGCCTTCTAATTCTCTTTCTTTTCTTTTAAAGCCCCGTTCAAATGTTAAAGCCTTCGATTACCTTAAACTCATAAATCAAGCATTAAGTTTCAAGCAACAATATAAACAGACTTAACAACGATAAATTAGGGGAATATGACGGTTCAGGACGTGTTTTGATAATTAATACCCGCCAAAGATATTTTCAGCATTAATAAATATTCTCAGCATGTCTTTGACGAGTATTAATTATCAAAACACGTCATTGGCCGTCATTTTTCCATAAATTAATGGGCGCTTATGTGAATATTTGCGTGCCTATCACACCCTTCAACTTACACTTTTCTAGTCCCAAGAAAATAAAACAGATAATATAAATTCTAACTTCGCCACTTTTCGTAAGACTCACAATTGCACTTAACCCGTGCAACAAGCCTTTTAAACCCCTAGGCGATCCCCAGAGGACGAGTGAAGTTTCGTGAGGGTTTATAGCAATGAACACTTGCAAACATTGTGAATACTTTTCACATGAAACCCGAAAACCTATAAGACAGCTCAATGATCTCAAGCGAATAATATGAAGCCATCGCAAAGAGATAACAGACATAAGCAGTTCTAGATAATATCGAGTCATAAAAATGAGTCACGACACTTATACTCAGCGTGTGTGAACAAGGGCTTCGGTTACAAGTGAAAAATAACTAAAAGTTCTCTCCGGACCGAGTTTTGACTTCAAATCTCACCGTGTCATGCACTCAATAAATGAAATCACTCGAAACAATGTGCATATTAGATACTCTCAATATGTGCAGGCAGAAGTTATGTAAATGAAAGCAAAGTATCCTGCACAAGTTGACACAAAAAGAAAGCTCTCCATGTAGTGAACACACGATCTCATGAATGGAATGCCAAGTATTGGGAACTCTCTATATCCACCAATCCACAACCCATTGCCTCTAGGATCAAATAGGATTTCAATTCCGGTTAAAATGTTAGGTAAGGAAAAATGTTTCAAGGCTAGGTAAAAATTCGAGTGTCCGAGAATGGCTTACAACAATTCATATAGGGCAAATATAATGATGTGTGCCCTCTTTCTTCTTTTCTTTTTTTTTTCTTTTCAACTTCGCCACATTTCTCTTTCCTACCTTTCTTTCCCACATTAAGAACAAATATTTCGCATTTCCTCAATAATTTGGCATCTTCCCTTTTTACTCCCCCCCTTTTTTTTTTTTTTTTAGTTTTGTATATGGGAAAGATCACCAATCAACAAAGTTCAATTCTCACAACATTTACCGTCTCTCTTTTGAATAATTCACATCCACATAATTAATTAAGCCTTCTCAAGACATAATATAGATGGTGGAGCTCAACAAGAAAAAGGCTAGTATGCATGAGGCTCAAATGGGCTCACAAAAGATAAATATATGAAATGAAGAAACGAAGAAACGAACCGACTCAAAATAGCAAAGATGACCTATAATCCTCTCCACAGGGCAACACAACCATATAACTTTCCAAACCCAAAGATAAGTAAGTAATTTAGAACATTCCCAATACTTGACAACAAAAATAATGAGATCAACAACGAATTTGCTCTTCCGTGGCAACAAGAGTATATGTGACACCACTCCAATAAAATGTAAGGCTCTAAACTCACATGGGCATATGTCTCCACTAAACTAGGCATTGAGAACAATCAAGTCATAGGTCACGATCAACCAAAAGCCCAAATAGATGTGAAGTGCAAATGTGCTAAAAATAAAAGTCATGACAAATTCTTTGCGACAAGCTAGCAAAAAGAACTATAATGCCACCACAATATTAAAAGAATGACTATCATATCTCAAGCTCAATCAACCAAGAGCCAATCTCAACAGGTCTCAAGTCTCATGCAAAAAGAATCCAACTTTTTTTTATTTTTCAAATATTTTTTTGTACTTTAAATCATGCAAAAAGAACATAGTGGTCTCTCCTCCCAACTTGAATTATTCAACGTCTGCATTGAAAGCATAAAAAGGAAATTATAGGACAGAAATGTAAACGAGAGGAAAGCTTGAAAAGGAGGAACATGGCAAACTAATATAACAGGAGAGAGACCCCCCAACTTGGATCAAACCTACAAAATGTTAGTCTCCAATACAACAACAATAATATGAAAGAAAAAAAAAACTAAAGAAAATAAACAAAGGCAAGAAGTAAAAAGACATAAAAAAATTCATCCACTTTCTTCACGTGAAAGACACGGGTACTACTTTTCTCCCTAGCCAAAGACTGTGGTTCCATATTTGTTGGAAGGATAGTATGCATAGGATTCAACGATATCTTGAGAAGTGGTGCCATCGTCTAATAGGCTGTCTGATAAGCACCTAAGATTGCTTCATCGTGGTGCTTAAGCCCGTTAGTTAGAAGTGTTTTTAGTTATTATTTGTCGCTTTTATTCAATCTTGCTCGTAAGGTATTTTGTTAAGTGTTTCAGGCAAAACGCCCTTAAAAGGCGTATTTTTATTGCTAAGCCAACCCCCAAGTTAGATCAAGTATTATCGCCCGGTGGAACTTGTACCAAAGTGACCAAAGAACGAAGGCGAGAAGCGTCGGGCAAGCCAATGGTCGTTGGGTGTCAAGTTCTGGAGGCTAGCTTTCCTTTCTAAAGATAAGCTCTGCGTATCGATACGGATTAAGGGCCGTATCGATACGCGTTGGTTAATTGGGCAGGCAAAGAGTTCCCGTATTGATACGGCCATAAACCGTATCGATACGGGCGTGTCACGAAAAATTGGTCTTTTCAGCTTAGCGATGTGGTATCGATACTTTGCATAATCTGTATCGATACGGGGAGCTCTCGGCCAGATATTTTGTTACTTTTTGGACTTTCCATTTATGGAATACTTGCCTTTAATAGCATATTTTTAGATATTTGAGGAGAGAGAAACCCATTGTGTATAAATAGGGGCTTCATCTCTCTCTCTTGTACCTAGCTCATTATTAACTTTAGTTTTTCCTCCATTAATGTTCTTTTAAGCTTTTCAAGAGTAATTTCTATAGAACTCAAGTAAGTTTGTTCTCGTTTGTTAATTTCTCGTTAATTAAAGTTGTTCGTACGACTTGGATCCTTTATAATATCAAGTTTGTTTTCGTTTTTATCGGTTAAAAATCATGTCTCGTTTTTATGTTTACTTTTATGCTTTAGCCATGTGTGAGTAGTCGATAGGCCAAGTCTTGGGGTAATCTTTCCCGAGTACTTAGGTGGTTACGTGGTTCTCAAGTCCTCGAGCTTAAAATCATGGTTTTCGGAATTTCATTAACCTAGCCATTTTGGTCTAAGCGAGGGGTGTTAACTCCTTGGTATGTTGTTTAGTCAAGCGGTCTTGGCAAGCGACATATTGAGGGCTCGTGGCCTCCTACGTGTTAGATACATTAGCAAAAATAGGTTATTTTAATTCCGATTAATCACATCTTTCTATAAACATAGTCTTTTAAAGCTAAATCTTCCGGGCGTGAGCACGCGGTCGTGACTCTCGCCTGAGTTAAATTGAGAACCGGTAACATCCTTTGTCAAGGGTTAGACGATCCCTAGACTTGCCTCCTTTAAGTTAATTAAGCGTTTTCCTAGTCTTTTGCCTTGGCAATTTTCACCGTTTCAAGCATCACTAAGTTGGCCGTCTTGAACGCTGCATTCTACCATTTAAAACCTACAATCCGATTAAGCTATCTTGCGAATTCCCTGTGGTACGATCCCGGTCTTACCGGTTTACTATGCTACCGACGACCTAGCCCTACACTTGGGGTTTTCTCAACCTTATTTGAAGGCGAGGTTTGAAGGCTAAGCATTTTTGGCGCCGTTGCTGGGGATTTCTTTATATAGCCTATTTGGAGGATTGACAAACCATTGTAAGTACTCCATTTATTTTTCCTTTGTGTACTTTGAGCTCCACTTAGCGGATACCTCTAACTGAGCCACCAATTCGACTTGAGGTTTAACGAAGCTAGTCGAACGTCAATTACCTTTTTACCTTCTATTTATTATTGCCTATATAGCCGTGGTGGTGGCATAACCCCACGGGACTATTTGAGAACGAGGTGGCGGAATAGCCCCTCTAGTCTGCTTTATTGGACTGTGCAGGTTGTATGCTCAATATCTGTCGTAGTCCTTTATCGAATCGGCTACATCGATCTGCATCTCAAGAGTTATCACCTCCATTAAGCCCAATGGCAGATCAACTGGTAGCTCGTACCTTTCGCGATTATTTAACGCCAGAAAGAGGTCCACATGTCTCCCCCATAGCCATTCCCACTTGCACTGCCGCTGATGCGTTTGCTTTCAAGCCAGAGTATCATTGGGTTATACCAGAGTTTCGGGGGTGTGAATTGGAGGATCCCTATGCTCACATTCGGGAATTCAAGACTATTGTTAGTACCTTCGTGACCGGGCCGGGACAGCTAGATCAAGCTCGCCTGAAGTTATTTCCCTTCTCGCTCAAAGATAAGGCTAAGTAGTGGTTCCATTCTTTGAATCCCCGATCTTTGCTCACATGGGAGAAAGTGCAAGACGTGTTCACCACAAAGTTCTTTCCGGTTAGCTGAACCAAGCTTCTCATGGATCAAATTCAAAATTTCAAGCAAAAAGATGGGGAAGTCTTCTATAAGTATTGGGAGCGTTACAAGGATTTACTCGCAGCTGTCCCACGCCATAATTTTCCCATGTATCTTGTGATTAACTACTTTTATTTGGGTTGTGATCGGGAGTCCAAGCAGCTACTGGATACTATGGAGAGCGGTGACTTTATGGGGAAGGACCCTGACGCCGCTTGGGAATTCTTAGACGCTTTGGCCGAGCGAGCTCAAACTTGGCAATACATTGATCCGGGTGACCAAGCTATGAGAAATCAAGGACCGGGAGGCTCTGGTAAGTTTTCGGTGAACAAGCATAACGGTCTTGAGATGCGGTTGGACGAATTATCGTTAAAGTTGGACAAAATGAAGCTAGATTCGGTCCAAGTGAAAGAAGTGAAAGAAGTGAAGGAGGTTCGCCAAGTGGAAGAAGTTTGTGTCATTTGTGAGACAGTGGGTCATTCTACTGACAATTACCATACGATCCCTGCCCTTCGACACCATTATAGTCAACTTCCCACGGAAGAGGTGTGTGCATTGAACCAACGTTGGGATCCATATTCCAATACTTACAATCCAGGGTTGAGGTCTAAACTGGCTTTCCGTTGGGGTAACCATAATGAGGCCGGCTCGGCAACTTCTCAAGGTCCTCCTCCTCCTCAGAATCAAACTTGGCGCCACCCTCAGTTTTAAGGTCAGCCACGGTTTCCTACGGCTCTGTCTCCAGGACCTCCTGGATTCATACCACCAAACCAATTTCAAGGGCAAAATCAGTTTCCACTTCAAGCGCCTCCTCTTTGACGATCTTTGGAAGACACCATGAATGCGTTTTGTCAGATGCAAACTACTACCAACTTGCAAACCGCTCAAGCTTTGAACGATATGAGGAATCAAATGGGCAAGTTGACTACGTCAATTGGCATTCTACAACAAGAGAAAGGGAAACTTCCTACAACCTTTGGCAAACCCTCAAAGTCAAAATTTGCTTGGAAGCTCTTCGGTGACTTTCCCCGACCAAGCCAAGGCTATTATTTCTTTGAGGAGTAGGAAGACAGTGGACAATGCCCAAGTGGAACCGCCGGTGATGCCAAGTTTACTACCGTTTTCGGCACCATTGAAGCCAACAATGCCAAATGGGGAATCTCCCAAACCGGCTTTTATGGAGGAAGAGAAGGGAAAAGCCAACGAAGTTAAGGTTCCACAAGCTTTCACCGTTCTCGCTCCATATCCTAATCGACTAAAGTCGCCTGTCAAGCCAAATCTGAACAGCGATATCTATGAAGTTCTCAAGCAAGTGACGGTCAATCTTCTTTTGCTCGATGCTATTAAGCAGATTCTATCGTACGCCAAATTTTTGAAGGAGTTATGCACACAAAAACGGCAACTCCAAGTGCAAAAAAAGGTGTTCTTGACTGAACAAGTGAGCTCACTATTCCAGTCAACCCTTCCGCCCAAGTATAATGATCCAGGGTGTCCTACGATATCCATCACTATTGGGGGAAAGGTTGTTGAGAAAGCTCTCCTTGCTTTGGGCGCAAGCGTGAATCTCCTGCCGTTCTCAGTGTATAAACAGCTCGGGTTGGGGGAAATGAAGCCGACTCGGGTGACTTTACAATTGGCGGATTGGAGTATCCGAGTTCCCAAAGGGATGGTCGAGGACGTGCTTGTTCAAGTTGACCAGTTCGTGTATCCGGTTGACTTTGTGGTTCTTGATACGTGCTCGGTACCAGCAGCTCAATCATCCGTTCCGATCATTCTTGGTGGCCGTTTTTAGCAACATCCGATGCCGTCATTCATTGTCGGGATGGCCGACTTAACATGAATTTTGGCAACATGAAGATGCAAGTCAACATGTTCCATATTGGGAGCCAAATGGGAGATGATGAGGACGTTTATGGAGTTAGCATGATTGATTTGCTTGTCCAAGATCATGTCAATGAGTTTATTTACAAGGATAAGTTGGGACTCGCACTTACTTCCGCCGAGGCCGATTTTCTTGATGCCCTTGAAGTTGCGTATTTGTGTTCTTTGCTCGATGATGAGGAGGTGTGTGCTATTAATCCATGGGTTCCAACATTTGAGGAACTACCTCCTATTGAGAAGCGAGCCATTCCGTCTAGTGTGGAACCCCCGACACTCGAGCTTAAACCACTACCGGATACACTTAAGTACGCTTATCTTGGCGAAGGCCAAACATACCCGGTGGTGATTTCCTCCGCCCTCACCGAACCCCAAGAGTTTCAATTGTTAGCTAAGCTACGGGAGCATCCCAAAGCCATTGGGCGGTCTATAGCCGATATTAAAGGCATTGATGCCTCCCCTTGCTCCCACCACATCTATCTTGAGGATGATGTCAAGCCATCTCGCCAACCTCAACGGCGATTGAACCCCATCATGAAGGATGTCGTGCGAGCAGAGGTGCTAAAATTGTTAGACGTTGGCATAATTTACCCAATAGCGGATTCAAACTGGGTTTGCCCGATTCAAGTGGTACCTAAGAAATCCGGGGTGACGGTAGTGAAGAATGACAAGGATGAGCTCATCCCAACGCGCGTTGCGGGTGTGCATTGATTACCAGAAGTTGAATGCCAGCACCAGGAAGGATCACTTCCCTCTTCCGTTCATAGATCAAATCTTAGAAAGGGTGGCCGGCCACAAATTTTATTGTTTTTTGGACGGGTACTCCGGGTATAATCAGATTGAGGTGGCTTTGGAAGATCAAGAGAGAACTACTTTCATGTGCCCATTCGGGACCTTTGCGTATCGTCGTATGCCGTTCGGGCTTTGCAACGCCCCCGGTACTTTCTCAAGGTGTATTATGGGCCTTTTCAGCGACATGGTGGAGAAAATTATGGAAGTGTTCATGGACGACTTCTCAGTTTTTGGTGACTCTTTTGAAGCTTGTCTTACCAACTTGGGGTTAGTGTTAGCTCGGTGCGAGGAAAAGAACCTGGTGCTGAATTGGGAGAAATGTCACTTTATGGTGTCCGAAGGCATTGTCCTTGGCCATATTGTATCTTCAAATTGTATTGAAGTGTATCGGGCAAAAATTGACTTGATTGGGAATCTTCCAACTCCTAAATGTTTAAAGGATATCCGATCATTCTTGGGGCATGCTGGTTTCTATCGGCGTTTTATCAAAGATTTCAGTGCCATCGCCCGACCATTGTGTCATTTGCTTGCCAAGGATGTGCAGTTTGAATGGACGCCGGCTTGCGAGGCCGCTTTCGCCAAGTTAAAGTCAAGTCTCACTTCTCCACCTAGTGTGCGATCTTCGGACTAGGAATTGCCTTTCGAGCTAATGTGTGACGCCAGTGATTACGCTGTTGGAGCTGTTTTGGGTCAACGGAAGGGGAAAGAGCTGTACGTCATCTACTATGCAAGTAAGACGCTCAAGGAGGCTTAAATGAACTATTCGACTATGGAGAAGGAGTTGCTTGCCATAGTCTTTGCGTTGGACAAGTTTCGGTCTTATCTAGTGGGGGCTTCGATCACCTTGTACACCGATCATTCCACTCTCAAGTACCTTTTTACGAAGTAGGACGTGAAGGCGAGATTGATTCGGTGGATTTTACTCCTACAAGAGTTTGACCTCACTATTAAGGACAAGAAGGGTGTAGAGAATGTTGTGGCCGATCATTTGTCTCGGCTAGAGTTCGAAGATTATACATCGCACATTCCTATCCGTGACTCCTTCCTCGATGAGCAGTTGTTTGGAATCTCCACGGCTCCATGGTATGCGGATATTGTGAACTACTTGGTTACCGGTCTAATGCCTGCCCATTGGAATATGCAAGAACAGCGTCGGTTTTTGGCCGAGGTGAAACAGTTCTCTTTTGACGACCCGTATTTGTTTAAGTATTGCGCCGACCAACTTGTCCGCCGTTGTGTGTCCGATTCTGAGCAACAAAGTGTTATAAATTTTTGGCACACGGAGGCATGTGGCGGCCATTTTTCGTTCAAAAAGACCGCTGCCAAGATTTTGCAGTGCGGTTTCTATTGGCCACAATTGTACAAGGATACGTTTGCTTTCTGCTGGGCGCGTGCACACTGTCAACTTTTGGGGTGCGTGACGCGACGGAATGAGATGCCGCTTACGCCCATCTTGATTATTGAAGTGTTTGACTACTGGGGTATCAACTTCATGGGGCCATTTCCTACATCTTTTAGGTACCTCTACATTTTGGTGGCCGTTGACTATGTCTCCAAATGGGTGGAGGCCATCCCCACTCGTACCAATGACGCCCAAGTGGTTGTTGAATTTCTCCGTGAGTACATTTTGGCGCGATTTGGCATGCCCAGGGCTATCATTAGTGACCAAGGGTTCCACTTCTGTAACCGATCCATTGCGGCCCTCGTGCGGAAGTATGCCATCATTCACATAGTCTCAACGGCATATCATCCTCAAACGAATGGCCAGGCGGAGCTGGCGAATCGAGAGATTAAGCGTATCTTGGAGAAGACGGTTAATCCTACCCGTAAAGATTGGTCAACTCGACTGATCGATGCTTTGTGGGCTTACCGTGCTGCGTACAAGACTATCATGGGGATGTCACCGTATCGGCTGGTCTACGAGAAAGCATGCCACTTGCCGGTAGAGCTTGAGCATAAAGCATATTGGGCCATTAGAAAGCTGAATTTCAATATGGCCAAAGCCAGTGCCCGCCGCAAGCTCCAATTGACGGAACTCGAGGAGTTGAGGTACAATGCTTACAACCATTCTAGCGCTTACAAATCTAAACTCAAAGCCAGGCATGATAATAAAATTGTGATTAAAAACTTTAAGCCCGGTCAAAAAGTGTTATTGTATAATTCTCGGTTGCATTTGCATCCCGATAAGCTACGCTCACGTTGGGCCGGACCTTATGTGGTCAAAGCTGTTTTCCCTCACGGGGTGATAGAAGTAGAAAGCATGAGTAACGGTTCCTCTTTCAAAGTTAATGGTCAATGGCTTAAGCCTTTCCTTGGCGGTTTTAAAGCTGGTGAGCCCGATGAGGTTTTGGCCGATCCTGTTTACACGGATGGCCCATTGGTTTAGTTTGTGTTACTTTACTTTGCACGGGGAGCGAAAGCATAACCGCTGAACTTAATTGTTTGTCGGACCCGGCCCCCGGGTAGGGGGTACCCTCCATTGACTTAGGTATATGTAGCTCCGCATGCCGCTACTGAAAAAAGGATCGTGTGCCCAGCTCCGGTTAGTAAGGGCAATTTTAATAGCAGTGACATAGAGCTTTCATTAGCTTTTCTGATAGCAGTAATTCATAGTGCACCACTCACGTCTTCCAGATTAGCCCCAACGGGGGCGGTATAGATCTTAGGTTAGGACTTGATATTCTCGTGCTCCATTATCGCACTTGGCTTTATCTTGTGCCTGCCTGGTTACGATCTTAGGGGACGCTGGACTTCATTGTTTGGCGGAGTCCAGCTGTAACTTGGACGCTCTGAGTTCTGATATTAAATTCTGTATGTTTGTACATTTGTAAATATTGCTTTTATGTTTTGTTCTTTTTTATCATGTTTTGGGATGTTCTCACCAAGAGATTTCACCAACACATCATTGTATCGGGCTTTAATTAGTCCTTCTTTGTCATAGTTTGCCGTTAACGATCCTTGCTCCCCAGATATGTCCTTATCGGGGGCAGCTTAGGTCTTTGGGTGAGACTTGATACTCCTGTGCTTTGGCGCTAGGCTCTGTCTTGTCTCACTTTGTTTCGATCATAGGGAACGCTGGGCTTAATTGCTTGGTGAGGTCAAGCGGTGAATTTTACTTCGGGCGTGATGTAACAAAACTGACGGTCTAGTATAGCCACCCGTGTCTTGTCTACCCGGTGAGACTTGGGAAGAAAAGTATGACTCGTGTGATTGCGTGAAGATTGGGTGGTGTTCTTTGATGTGTTCCTTTTTATGTATTTATATTTGATGGTGCCCGGATTCCAAGAGCCGGGTGGTTCTAATGTCATTTGGCTCTTAGTAGGTAGTTCGAGCTTAAGTCTTTTGCAGGGTAAACGTGCTACCACACTAGCCTTGGTGGATTGGATCTAACGTCGGAGTGATTGAGGCATTCAGGAGCCCTAAGCATGGGTGCGATTACGTGTCGCGGTTGTTAGTCTAATAAAGTTTTGGCCATGATCCTGTGTGACTAGCTATGGTTCTATTGGAAGAGCCGAAGGAGTCGACCTTGAAAGCCGTTAGAATGACAAAAGGAGCTGATGACGCAAAAACCTCCAACTTGGTCGAGGTATAAGGGGGTTGACATTCCCCCGTAGGTACGATCTTTCGTTCCTTTTTCCCTACTATTATTCTCCATGCTATGAGGGCATAGCATATTTCAAGTTCGGGGCGGGGGGGGGGGGGGGGGGGGAGGGGTTGAGGGACATAAATCGGATATTTATGTTTTATGCTTTTTGTTTAAATTTTTCATATTTTTGGTAGATCAATCCTTCCGTTATTACAAAGTTAGTGGAATGGAGCAACTTAACACTTGGTCATTAGTTCGTTAATTGGCAAGAGTTCGTGTAAATATTTTTGGTGAACTTCTACTGTCCAACTCGTATGCATGCTGAAAGGGCGAGAAATTAGGTGTTGAGTGTGTTGTGAGCAGGTTTGACCCATATCCCGTTGTTTTTCACATTATATTCTTAGTTAGGTATTAATCTCATGTCATGCCTAAACATGTTCATTATCTACTTTAAATCGTTTCGGAATCTATGGCATATGTAAGAAATGATACAAGGCCATCTTTGTTTGATTAAAACCACAAGAGAGTCCCATTGTCCTTTAAAATAAAGCCTAGTCCGCATCTTGCTCTTATCCATAGGAAACCGGATGTTCGGGTGGATGGTTGGAAGTTGGTTTTTGAGCTTTGCTGGGCTGGCTCCAGGTTTTACAGGCTCCGGGTGTATTTTTAAAGTGGCTTCGGGCGTCGGCATTGGCTATCGGGTGGCAAAGCTGAACTTCTGGAGATGAGCTTCCCGTATCGATATGGCCTTAAAGCTGTATCGATGCACGTTTGTTTCGTGGGGAGTCAGATTATCCTGTATTGATATGCGTGGGTTAAAATTGAAATCTGCAGTTTACAAGGTCGACCCCTTCATCTTCCCAAGCCCCATTTTCTCTCTCTAGCCCACCATAACCGCCTAAGTTCTTCGAGAACTCAACCCATAACACCAAAATCTTCACCAAAACTCCATAATCTTTCATCAAACCTCCAAGCTTTCAAGGAATTCCAAAGGATTTTAAGGTTTTCAAGTCAAATCCTACTAGTACAAAGGTAAATCCATTCTCTCTCTATATATACGCAAAATCTCCCATTTTTTCTCTCTCTATAATAGCTTCAACCCTTGATTACCCACCATATATTGCCATGCATTATTATTTTGAACCATTTTACCATGTATTCTAACCCCCATATTCTGAAATCACCCATGAACCCTTTCCGAGATTGTAGACACCCCATTCTGGACTGTCCAGATAATGTTATTTGTCGATCTATTACTTCTCCAATTATGATTATAGTCGAAAACATATCGAGGACAAAGGTGTGTTTGAGCCTTGAGCGTCCCAAACCCCTTTCAAGCCCATTTTCAAGCCCTGCAAACCAGAGCCAAACGGCCCCAGCAAAACCCAACTGGCATACGCCAGTGTCTTGGAGGCGTACGCCAGTTACCTGCCACGTGTCGGTCATCAACCAGTGGCCCAGCTTTCACTGGCGCACGCCAGTTAATAGTGGCGCACGCCAGTCTAACCCAGTCAAATCAACTTTATTCAGCCACTTGGGCGGGACTTTTGTGCCACCCTGACGTCGGCCATAGTGTCCCTGATGATTGCTTTCGGCGGGGGCGTTCCCTCTCTCTCCTACACCCCCCATCAACTAGTCCCATGCATTTAATACATGGAAGGCCCCTTTTGCACCTAAGGCCAGCCAAACATGGCCTTGCCTCCACTGATCTTAGTCCCCCTCCCCTCTATAAATACCCCCCTTGCATTCATTTGCAAGGGGTTAGCCACATTAAGGGGTGCCATCTCTCTCTTTCTCCTTTCTTCAAGCCTTCTATCTCCTTTCATCCATTGAAAGAGAAGAGAAGGTCATACACTTCCACACATCCTGCTAGAACTCAGTCACCATATAAACCACCATCTTCAACCTTTGAGTCCAAAAACCACCTCCAAATCCCCATACAAAGAGGTATACCACCTTTACGTTCTTTTCTGTTTTCAACTCCTGAGGGGGTCCAGAAAGGTCCAGGCTGGTAGATGATACTAGTCCTGGCCTTAAACTGGTAAAATACGACAATCGATCTAGGTTGAACATGGCGCATGCCAGTCATGGTAGGCCGTACGCCAGTCATGGCAGTACGTGCAGTACTGGCGTGGGGATCATGGATCACCCCTTTTGCTTACTTTCATTCCTGTCAATCACCCTAGCATGCTAACAACCAGTTTACTGCTTTCTATATTTAAAACTGTTTAGTGGTAGTTTTCCATATCTTGTTCATTTCTGTCATATAAAGGCCTCTGGGATCCTTCTGGTCATGTTCCAGAGCCCAGATGACGCAAAGCCAAACACTGGAATCAAAGGCAAAATGGCGTATGACAGTCATTTACTGGCGTACGGCAGTATGCCTCAGGGTCCAGTGACTGGCCCTTGCGTCTGAGCTTAGTCTAGGCCTATTTTCTGCCCCCACACTGTTTTTGGGGTGTTCTGCTTTCCTTCATGGCTTAAAGCCATTTCATCTACCTGTTATTGTATGATCTGTAATATGTTGACTGCGTGGTTTGTCCTGGGTGTGCGCTGGTCCTTCTCCAGAGCCCAGAGGATTGCAAACAAAGACTAAGAAATCAAACAAGTGGAGTACGCCAGTCACTTTGTGGCGTGCGCATGTCTAGTCAGCGTGCAGTGGCTAAGCCAGTGCATGCTGGCAGAATCTGCTCAAGCTCCTTTAGGACAGCGTACTACAGTTTGTTCAGGTTGCTCAGTGCTTGTTCTCAATCTATACTTAGCATTACAATCAAATCATTCATAAACATTTTGTCACATAAACTGCAATTTGTTACCGCTTTCATCCCCATTAATTGCTCCCCCGCCCTATCTGGCTAAAAAATGATAAAATGAGAGAAAAATGCAAAGGTTTTTATAAAATGCCCGAGTAGAGACCGATCTCCGGATTGGGCGAGAGGGGGTGCCATAAAACCCTTCCCCTCTCGTAACCTGGCTCCCGAACCTCAGATATCGAAGGTGACGACGGACCGGTCCACGCCTTTTTCAAAATCAAATAAACGTGGCAAACATTTTCGAGTTTGGTTCCTTGGGTGTTTCCACCGCTAAAACCCGAGTGGCGACTCTGAATCGAGGCGTTTCGCCGCGCATTTTCAAAAGAGGGCCGCGCCCAGTCTTTGAAAGGGAACCCGAGGTCGAGCGATTTTTCGGGGCGCGTGCCCACAGAGATTTTTGAAATTTTGATTGGATTGGGGGCTGAAATTGCACTGCTGTGTTACCATTATTGTACTGAATTTTAGAGACAGAATCTGTGTTGTACAACTTGAAGTTTTGTGGATTTTGACTGGTCGCCTGTTTTTGTTGAAACTTGTGTGTTCCTGGCTGCAATTTGGGTTGTTTTCTGTAGTGTTTTGTTTCAAGGTTTGGGGTGTTGTTCTGCTTGGTAGGTCTTTAGTGCAATGGTGAGAACAAAGATTGTAGCTGCTAAGGGTAAGGGCAAAGCTCCGGCTTCTTCTTCGCAACAAGCGGAGGAGATAGTGTAGGAAATGGAGGAGGAGGAGGAAATGATTGCAAATCCGCAAAAACGGGGCCGGGCTAAAAGAAGGACAGCAGCTGAGATGCGAGCAGCAACTCAAAAGAAATGGGAAGAAGGAATTCACAACCGGGGGTTCAAGAATGAGCTACATGTGGACGTAGACAACCTTGGCATTGAGAACCCGTTTGTTCGTCGCATCCGTGACCAAGGTTTGTCTTACTACCTTGCCCCTAATCCTAGTTACAACAAAGAGCTTGTCATAGAATTCTACAAAAACATCAAGATTCCGCCTGAGGAGGATGAGAAGAAGGATGATGCTAAGGTAACATCGAAGATTGGGAAGATTCCTATTGAGGTGACTTCAGGGTTTATTGCACGGGTTTTGACTTACCGCCAACCACCCACAAATGACGTGAACTATCCGGATGAGGAGTATGTGGCAGACGAGACCTTTGTTCAGGAATTGTACAAAAATCCTAGGGAGGCGAGTCTCCCTCGTGTGCCAGGAAAGTTTAAGGATGTTTATCGACTTGTCAATCAACTAGTGCACCACAATTTCAATCCGAGGGGACGGAGAACAAGCCGAATAGTTACGAGGGGGGAATGATTCACGCGTTCATGAATCCAAATGTGGTGTGTGATTGGGCAAATGTTATATTTTAGGAGATGATCGATTTCAAAGCCAAGGCCCCAGCCAATTCTAGGTTGCCTTTCCCATGTTTGGTGACCGTTATTTGCTTGGCTCAGAAGGTCCCAGCTTCAAAGTTTCCAGAGCGTGAGAAGCTCAATCCGGGGGATATTAATAGTTTCATACTCACTCGGAGTATCTCTCAGTCCCGACCTACTACTGCTGCTGCCCCACGTGGGGCATACTTGACTACTTTGCCACCAAAGGGTGCAAAGTCGGCTACTTGGAATAAATTGCTCTTTTGCCAAGAGGTGGCCACTATGGGATACCTGAAGAAACTTAAGAAAGAGACCCGAGCCAATGCAAGGAGGCAGCGGAAGATAGATCACAAGTTAGACTAGGTTCTGAGTCGAAGAGTGGGGCAAGCCAGTGAGCAGTATGTACCACCGCCAGAGGAGCCTGATGAGGATAGCGATGATTTTGCTGGGGAAGAACCTATGTTTGTGGATGATGAGTAGGGTTGGTGGAGTAGTTTGAAATCTCTCTACTTGGTCGCGGTGCTTGGTGGTTGACAGCCCACCATTTATCTTTTATTTCGTTGTTTTTAGTTTAGTTTAGTTTAACTCTGACTTAATAGTTTAGCAAGTTTTTGTTGAGGCCGGCATGTGGCCTATGACTTGGTAGTTGGAGTTGGAGGCGGCCAAGGGTAGTTGAACCAAGCTAGTATATGGCCGCCACCCCATTTTGCTAACCGTTCTTTGATTAAACCAAGGTCGATATGTGCTATGAAGCCCTTAGTAGATCTTTAATATGCCTTGATTCCATTTCGATTTATTGCCTAATAGTTAGCACATTTAGTTTGTGGCATGTTTTCTTTCAATAATCAAATTTTCAATCGTTTAGTTGTAAGTTCTGGTTAATGGTGCTCCCCACTTAAAAGGCATGGTATTTTTGTTCCCCTTGCCTAATTCGAGCACCTCTCTTGTGGGATATGGTTACTCTGAATGGAATTTGTTAAGTTATAGCTTCGTATCTATCTTTTGTCTTTTGATGCTCATTTTGGATACTTGATTATAACTTGCTCAATATTTAGTTGATCGCTCAATTGTCGGCTGCGAGTTGTTTTGGAATAATTAAGTTATTTTAACTCTTGCCAACTAGTTGCAGTTTGAGTAGGTGCTAAGTAGTTTTGTCGGAAGGATTGTCAGATTTTCTTTCTTTCCTTTAGCTTTTATTTTGTTGCTAGGGGCTAGCAATGCTCAAGTTGGGGGGTGTGATAAGCACTTAAGATTGCTTGATCGTGGTGCTTAAGCCCGTTAGTTAGAAGTGTTTTTAGTTATTATTTGTCGCTTTTATTCAATATTGCTCGTAAGGTATTTTGTTAAGTGTTTCAGGCAAAACGCTCTTAAAAGGCGTATTTTGATTGCTAAGCCAACCCCCAAGTTAGATCAAGTATTATTTCCCAGTGGAACTTGTACCAAAGTGACCAAAGAACGAAGGCGAGAAGCGTCAGGCAAGCCAATGGTCGTCGGGTGTCAAGTTCTGGAGGCTAGCTTTCCTTTCTAAAGATAAGCTCTGCGTATCGATACGGATTAAGGGCCGTACCGATATGCGTTGGTTAATTGGGCAGGCAAAGAGTTCCGTATCGATACGGCCATAAACCGTATCGATACGGGCGCGTTACGGAAAATTGGTCTTTTCAGCTTAGCGATGTGGTATCGATACTTTGCATAATCTGTATCGATACGGGGAGCTCTCGGCCAGATATTTTGTTACTTTTTGGACTTTCCATTTATGGAATACTTGCCTTTAATAACATGTTTTTATATATTTGAGGAGAGAGAAACCCATTGTGTATAAATAGGGGCTTCATCTTTCTCTCTTGTACCTAGCTCATTATTAACTTTAGTTTTTCCTCCATTAATGTTCTTTTAAGCTTTTCAAGAGTAATTTCTATAGAACTCAAGTAAGTTTGTTCTCGTTTGTTAATTTCTCGTTAATTAAAGTTGTTCGTACGACTTGGATCCTTTATAATATCAAGTTTGCTTTCGTTTTTATCGGTTAAAAATCATGTCTTGTTTTTATGTTTTCTTTTATGCTTTAGCCATGTGTGAGTAGTCGATAGGCCAAGTCTTGGGGTAATCTTTCCCGAGTACTTAGGTGGTTACATGGTTCTCAAGTCCTCGAGCTTAAAATCATGGTTTTCAGAATTTCATTAACCGAGCCATTTTGGTCTAAGCGAGGGGTGTTAACTCCTTGGTATGTTGTTTAGTCAAGTGGTCTTGGCAAGCGACATATTGAGGGCTCGTGGCCTCCTACGTGTTAGATACATTAGCAAAAATAGGTTGTTTTAATTCCGATTAATCACATCTTTCTATAAACGTAGTCTTTTAAAGCTAAATCTTCCGGGCGTGAGCACGCGGTCGTGACTCTCGCCTGAGTTAAATTAAGAACCGGTAACATCCTTTGTCAAGGGTTAGACGATCCCTAGACTTGCCTCCTTTAAGTTAATTAAGCGTTTTTCTAGTCTTTTGCCTTGGCAATTTTCATCGCTTCAAGCATCACTAAGTTGGCCGTCTTGAACGCTGCATTCTACCATTTAAAACCTACAATCCGATTAAGCTATCTTGCGAATTCCCTGTGGTACGATCCCAGTCTTACCGGTTTAGTATGCTACCGACGACCTAGCCCTACGCTTGGGGTTTTTCTCAACCTTATTTGAAGGCGAGTTTGAAGGCTAAGCACTGTCACTCCCTTTGGGGCTGCCATATCCCTTACCCACCACTCTGTTTGTGAAGCAATCTCCACAGAGTTGGACACTAAAGTCAGATGGTTCAGGTAGAATTTTCATTGCCAACTACGCGCCAACCGTCAGACCCAACCTCCTAGGTACTACATACATAGCTTCGACCAGGTGGCTATACCAGACCGTTGGAAACTGTTCAAGCACGACAAGCACTGAAGGAATCACAAACTCCATGGATTTTGAGTCTCCTAGACTTCCAAAGAAAGCACTAATCAATATAAATTGGGTCCATCAAAGTATTAGACTCCACCGCGGAACCATCCACCACACCCTCACTAATTCCTTCCACGTAAGGTTTAAGCCTTTGGTCATTGACCTTGAAAACATTACCAACACATGGATCCTTAATATCTACCGCCTCGTGGGGGAAGACACGGGTAATAACATATGGACCATCCCATCGCGATCTCAATTTGCTCGGGAAAAGTTTAAGTCTTGAAATAAAGAGCCACACTTTTTGACCAACTTCAAAGGACTTTCTAACAATGTGTTTATCATGAAATGCCTTAGTCCTATCCTTATATACACATGCACTCTCATACGCTTCATTGCGTATCTCTTCCAATTCAGCAAGCTGGAGCTTACGATGTAACCCGACAGAGACCATATCGAAGTTAAACTTCTTAATGGCCCACATAGCTCTATGCTCCAACTCAACGGACAAATGACATGCCTTACCAAAAACCAACCGGTAAGGAGACATGTCAATAGGAGTCTTATAAGCTGCATGGTAGCCCATAAGGCATCATCGAGCCTTAAAGACCAATTTTTTCGATTGGGCCTAACCGTCTTTTCAAGTATCGTTTAATCTCCCTATTTGACACTTTAACCTGCCCACTAGACTGAGGATGATAAGGTGTCGCCACCTTATGAGTGATAGAATATATACTTTCACACAAGGGCGGCGAAGTGTTTATTGAGAAAATGGGTGCCCTCATCACCAATATTCGCCCGCCGATACCCAAAATGAGGGGCAAGTGGTCTGCTATAGAATTTTTAGATCCTTTATTGTCTCGAATCTCCACATCAAACTCTTGGAGGAGCAAAATCCACCTAATCAACCAAGGTTTGGTCTCCTTCTTAGAAAGCAAATGCCGCAAAATGGCATGATCAGTGTATACAATGACCATCGACCCAAAAAAGTAGGACCGAAACTTGTCAAGGGAAAGACCACATCAAGTAATTCCTTCTCCGTAGTGGTATAGTTCAACTGCGCATCAGTGAGGGACCTTATCAAACTGCTGCCCCAAAATAGTACCGACTGCCTAGTCGGATGCATCACACATAATGTCAAAGAGCAGGAACCAATTGGGAGACTGAATGATAGGTGCCGCGGACAATGCCACACGGAGCTTCTCAAAAGCTCTCATATAAGCCTCATAAAAAATGAAGGGGCGTCTTTAGCCAAAAGATCACATAAGGGCTTGGCGATTTTAGAAAAATCCTTAATGAAACGCCTATAAAACCTCGCATGTCCAAAGAAAGAGCAAATTTGCTTGACTGATGAGGGGGGAGGAAGTCAACAAATTAATCAACATTTTCCTTGTCAACTTCCCCTTTTGGACACTATGTGGCCCAAAACAATCTCCTGAACCATGAAGTGGTTCTTCTCCTAATTGAGGACCAGGTTAGTCTCCTTGCAGCGTTTAAGCACTTTAGCAAGATTTTGGAGACATGAATCAAAGGAGGCCCTAAAGTCCGAGAAGTCATCCATGAATACTTCTAGAAAGTTCTCTACCATATCAAAGAAGATAGCCATCATGCACAGTTGAAAGGTCGCGGGTGCATTGCACAAGCCAAAAGGCATGCGCTTATAAGCATAAGTACCGTAGGGACTGGTGAAGGTAGTCTTCTCTTGATCCGCTGGGTTAACGGCCACTTAGTTATATCCAGAATAGCCATCCAAAAAATAATAATAGCTCTGGCCCGCCAACCTCTCGAGGATTTGATCAATAAATGGAAGTGAAAAATGATCCTTCCTAGTCATGGAATTGAGCTTTCTATAATCAATACACACACGCCAACCAGTCGTCATGCATATGGGCACAAACTCACCCTTGTCATTCTCAACGACAGTAATGCTTGACTTCTTGGGCACTACTTGAGTGGGACTCACCCACTTGCTATCAAAGATGAGGTATATGATACCCGCATCCAACAATTTGACCACCTTCTTCATAACGACCTCCTTCATGTTAGGGTTCAACCTCCTTTGCATCTCCTTTGATGGTTTTGCATTTTTCTCGCAATTATTGCGGTGCATGCACACAGAGGGGTCAATACCCTTGAGGTTTGTCACCGACCACCTTATCGCACCCTTGTGCTTTATAAGCACCTTAAGTAATTGATCATTTTGCTCGGCAGAAAGGTCAGAGGCAATGATCACGGGCAAGGTGTCATTATGGCCAAGAAAAACATACTTCAAATAAGTCGGGAGGGGCTTCAACTCAAGTTTCATTGGGGCTTCTATGGAGGGAAGAGCTGTAAAGACCCGTAAATTTCCGTTATATGTTTTAATAATTTATAAATGAATAAGTGTTGGATTATTGAGAATATTAAAGTTGGGGGTCAAAGTGTGAGAAGTTGAAAGCATGGGTGTTTGTGTGATTTGTGCATGTGTGTGTCGTGTATACCACCAGGGAAATAATTTTTTTTCCTTTTTCCATTTTTCATCTCTTGGCACTCTCTTCTCTCTCGGCTCTCTCTCCATTTCTCCTCCAAGTCTCTCAAAAACTCACCCAATCACTCAAAACCCACAACAATCTACCTCAACTCCATCTTCTACGTGCGTATTCGGGCTCGTATTGCATTGGATAGAGCTTGATTGGGTGTATTTTCGCTTAATTTGGATTCCGGAAGCTAGGGTTTGATCAATCTCTTTGTTTTGGGCTTGGATACTCGAGGTAGGAAATTCTACCACTCTTTATATGTTATTTGAGTGTCTCTATGACTTATTCGAACTTGTTTTGGTTGTTATTCGGACTGGATCAAAATCTGTCAAGTGGTGAAAATCGTTAGAAAAATCTAGATCCCTACCGGTAGGACATTTTTCTCTACTGGTAGAATTCCGTCGTTGTGATATTGTGTACCCACTGTTTTGAGTTTGTACCGGTAGGACTTGTTCCCTACCAATAGGATTACTAAATTTTTCTCGAACCCTACCGGTACCATTTTTTTTTCTATTGGTAGAATTCCCGTGAGATGAAACTTGATCCTGCTGTTTCCAAGTTGTACCGGTAGGTCATCCAGTCAAAAGTCAGATTCCCTGGAGCAATTGAAGTTTTACTTTTCCAAGGTCTTAAGTCATTCCTATAGGTTTACATGATAATATATATATATATATATATATATATATATATATATATATATATACACATAAAATAAGAATTTGGCAGCCTAGCTTGTTTTCCTATTCAACGTGACATACATTGGGATTGTCCAAATTAGTAGGACCGTGAAATGATAAATATGGGCTTCCTACACAACATTTGTACAAACGATATACTTGAGCTTGTGAACGACACGCGCGAACACTCGGGGCCCATCGATGGGTGGGTGTCTGGCAGGGGATATCGGGGTCCCATAATCAGCCCGACAGGAGCTACTGCTCATATTGAACACTCAAGGCCTAACCTTCGAGGTAGGTGCTTGGCAGGGGATATCGGAATCCCATAATCAACCCGGCAGGAGCTTCAGCTCAGACACACTGATGATACAAGTTATTGAGACACGAATGAAATGAATAAGATATAAGAGTATGTCGAGAAGAAGGATTAGTGATAAATGGGCACTTTGACCATGATAGGTTGTGCTTCCTTCGTTGTCATTTGATTTCCCATCATTTGTTCTTTCGTTTAGCTCATTTGCGTATAGGATTTGCATAGACTTTTCTATTGGGCTAGTATAGCTCAAGTCTATATTATTTTCAGGTGCTAACCCGGAACCGTAGCTTGCATTGCTTGAAGTGTGGACAATACTTTTAAAAGCTAACCAAAGGAGTTATTCATTCATCTTTGTAAATTTCTTTTGAAGATGCATTTGTAACTGGAATTGTAATTCTTTTGACTTGGAATATTGTAACCCTTAATCCTCTTTGAAATTTGATACTTATGTTAATTTGGGGCCGTCGAGCCGATATTGTAATATTTTGGAACCGTGTGAACTTGAAAGTATTTGCTTTGGGAATGAGAATACGGTAATCTTTTGGGTATCGTTGGGAATATTGTGAGGATTTATTTATGAAAAATCTTTTATATTTATGTAAAAAATTCAGGGCGTGACAAGAGCTGGAGTGCTAGACAAAGCTGGTAAAGGCTCGAAAGGAGTTCGCCAGGTAGGTTTGGCCATACCTATCAATCATCCACCCCCAAACCTTTTTTTTTTCCCGGTTAGGGCCTTCTCTTATTCGATAGAAACCTATTGAACACTCAGCCTGATTATAACAATTTGTCTTTTGGGTGGGGCTCACACTATTGTGTTTTGTAAATCAAATTCAGTTCTTTCTTTCAGAAAAAATAATGCTATACATTCTAAAAGTTCTTTCTTTTAGAAAAAATAATGCTATACATTCTAAAACTTCACGTCAATCCACCAAAACACAGTTTTAAGTCACTAGCTCTGTAAATAGTTAGAGCACACTGATCTTTATGAAAACACACAAACATAGCTCGGTAACAGTTCTAGGTTCCCAAAAGCTCTAATTTTAGGAAAGCAAATAGAATACCACAATGCCAATCAAATAGGATACAATAATGCCTTCATCCATGTCCAGGTTTTCAAAAGCCATTATTTTAGGAAAAATTACGGCAAACTGATTAACATGGGAGATTTTTTTTAGAGTTAGGGCAAACTGCTCAAAGCAGAAACTCAAAATTAGGGCAAACTGATTAATTGGGAAGATTCAAGTATAGAGAAGATTAATAGAGCTAATGAGAGAGAGAGAGAGAGAGAGAGGGAGAGAGAGACCTTGGTAGTGTGTCTGCTTTGAAGGTTCTAACCGTACGAGAGAGAGCCCGACGGTGGTGGCGGTCGCCGGAGGTGGTGATAGGGTCGGCGGTTGCGATGGCGGTCGGCTGTCGTGATGGGTTTGCCCTTGAATCACCTTCATTTCTTCAACCTTTCCTTGAGAGAGAGAGAGAGAGAGAGAGAGAGAGATAGAAGGAGGAGGAGGAGGAGGAATGTTTCCTTGAGTAGAGGGAGAGAGTCATCGGTGCGTGGTGGTGGGCTATTCGTCAACGGCTAGCGCTTGTCGATCGTTGGGGGCGGGGGGGATTGGGGGGGGGGGGGGGGTTGGATCGCAAACGTGAGAGTTTTTGGCCGATCTGTCCACGTTTTGGAAACGTATTCCCCAGGGGGCCAACTATTTGCAACCACAAATTTCTTATACATAGGCTATTTTAAAATAAATCACTTTCGGACAAAAATGCCCTTAAAAAATGAAAAAAATACCCTTAAGATTACTCAACACAACCCACCCATCTTCCTCCCTCTCTCCCCCCCTCCCATGTTTTCACCATAACCACCACCAGTTCCTCCCTCCCTCCCAGTTTCCACCATAATCATCAGTACATCTGCAAGCTCTCACTCTTCCTCTATTGCTCCAGCATAGAGCTGAAAGGGAAGAAGATCGAAAAAGAACAATGCAGAGGAATTAACTCCTGAAAAAGACAAGGAGGAAATCTATAACGACCCGCTCTAGAAGGATTAACATAATCAATCTTAATGAAAGCTTAATATCAACCTTAAGGAAATTCATTCCATAAACGCAAGACAATGTCGACTAAGTATATTACAACCTACTTCCAAAATAAAATTTACAAGAGAACTTTGCAAGATGAGTTGCATCCACATAAGGTACGACAACTCTCAAGAAAATTGATATCACAAAATGTACTACACCGAAGGACACCAAGTCGCCCCTCATCTCCACTCCTACAGCCTATCAGACCAGTAGTGGACCAAAACTCTACTTCAGTTACCTGAAAGGATTGTGAGTGTTACTACTTCATTCAAGCGGAAAGCATAAAACAATTTACATGAGCAAACATAGATCGAGTAATGCTTCTAATCATATTTAGCAAGGAACATACTATTTTTCACAAACCATTAAGTAAGCAACAATATTTCAAGAAACCATAGAGTTGCTTCCCTCGCAACCAGGAGTTATGACGGTACCGTGACCCTATGAACAGGGTACTTCTAACAATTTATACCATGTTTGTGTACATCAAACAGACAATTTATACCCTTCTTGTGTACATCAAGAAGAAAACAATTCCAACCAATAATACAACTATGGCATGCTCTTGAAATAAAATCATGTTTCAAGCAACTTGATCCATATCACTATCGTCAAAATTTCCAACATTTGCAGAAAAATGATAAGTTTAGTTTTAGCTAGCCACTTCAATGAAATAGCACACTCGCCTTAGAGATTCAAAAGACAAAAGCGAAACGCCTCCTTCTCAACCTTGAGGTGGAGACTCGTCCCCCGATCCTAAAATATGAATGACACTACACTTAGTATATTTCATACTCCAACTCATGTTAAAATGCAAGTAAAATGCATCAATAAGTTTAGCATATGATCTTTTTTTTAATCTCCATCCCTAGTATGATACTGCATGAGACCAAGGCAATAAAAATGATGGGTGATGTGCTTCAATGCTCAAAAGATGATTCAATTATGTCCAAGCTCTAATTGAGACATGCCCTAAAGATGGACGAATTTGGTACAGTAAAATCCAATCTTCTATAACCTAATTAGGACTTAAACTAAATGAATATCCAGGTATAAACATGTTTGATCAAAACCCAAAACATAGATTAGGTATAAAATAGGGTTCCAATCTTCTATAACCTAATTAGGACTTAAACTAAATGAATATCCAGGTATAAACATGTTTGATCAAAACCCAAAACATAGATTAGGTATAAAATAGGGTTTACCTTCAATTAGTTTTTCCCAATTCCTCCTCCTCTTCTTCTTCTTCTTCTTTTTCTTCTCTCTCTCTCTCTCTCTCTCTCTCTCTCTCTCTCTCTCTCTCTACGTGATACAAAATAAAACGGTGGAGGGGTGTGGAATGATGTAGAATACCGTAGAAGCTAGGTTTATTAGGGATGAATTATCCCATGAGGTTGGGTGTATAGGTTTAAATGTGCCATAACTCATCTCTACCCTTCATTCCACCTACCAAGTCAATCTCTATTAATTAACTTAATTAAACCCTCAAATTTAATCCCTCTTTTTTTTTTATTTAACTAAACCCTCAAATTAAATCATGTATTACTTAACAATTAATGAATGATATGCGAATAATAACACAACACGTGTAACAATTAGCATGACCTATGCAACATAAAATTAAATGTCATATGCGATGCACATGCATGCTCGGAATGGGTGTTACAATTCTCCCCTCCTAATAAAATTTTGTCCCCGAATTTTACTTACCTTGTCCAAATAAATGAGGGTATTGCTTCCGCATGTCAGTTTCAACATCCCACGTTGCATACTCTGTTGAACGACTCCTCCACAATACTTTTACCAACGATACGGTTTTGTTGCGAAGGATTTGTTCCTTGTGATCCAAAATCTGAATTGGTTGTTCCACATAGGTCATATCATCCTTCAATTCCACCGTTTGAGGAACCACATTAGTTGAATCTCCTTTGCACTTTCGAAGCATGGATACATGAAAAACATCGTGCATCTTAGCCAATTCTGATGGTAAATCTAGTTGATATGCTGTCGAACCCACCCGTTTCACAATCTCATAAGGCTCGATATATCTTGGACTTAATTTACCCTTTTTACCAAATCTCAACTGCCCTTTCCATGGTGAGACTCGGACAAATACTTGATCGCCCACATTAAACTCCAAGTCTCTTCGTCTTGTATCAGCATAACTTTTTTGTCGACTTTGTGCTATCTTCAACTGCTCTTGAATCACTTTTACCTTATCAATAGTAGCTTTTACTAATTCTGGACCTAGATACTCCTCTTCGCTTACTAACTTCCTTTCACCTGCCTCTCCCCAGCACACTAGAGTCCTGCATTTTCGACCGTACAATGCTTCATATGGTGCCATGCCAATGCTTGAGTGATAACTATTGTTATAAGCAAATTCAATAAGAGACAAATATTGATCCCAACTACCCTGGAAATCAAGTACACAAGCTCGCAACATATCTTCCAAAGTTTGGATTGTACGCTCGGACTGTCCGTCAGTCTGAGGATGAAACGCTGTACTGAATTTCAGAGAAGTACCCATAGCATTTTGAAGTCTAGGCCAAAATTGTGAAGTAAATCTGGGATCTCTGTCTGAAACAATAGAAACTGGAGTGCCATGTAGTCGAACAATTTCATCCACATATATGCTAGCAAGTTTATCCAATGAATGTGTGCTTTTAACGGCCAAGAAATGTGCAGATTTAGTAAGTCTATCCACGATTACCCATATACTATCATTTTCTGTTTTGGTTCGAGGTAATCCTACGACAAAATCCATAGTAATATGTTCCCATTTCCATTCCGGAATAGGAAGAGGTTGCAACAAACCTGCAGGATGCTGATGTTCTATCTTCACTTGTTTACATATCAAATACTCGGATACAAATTTAGCAATTTCACGCTTCATACCAGCCCACCAGTAATTCTCGCGAAGGTCACGATACATTTTGGTACCGCCAGGATGCATGGCATATGCGCTACTATGAGCTTCCTCAAGAATTTCTCTTTTCAAAGATGGGTCATTAGGTACACATAACCGGTTCCCAAAATACAAAGCATTTTCATCTCTCATTGCAAAGTCCTTCTATTTTCCTTCTCTAACCTTCTTCTTAATCTCTTCCAAATTCTC
Source organism: Rhododendron ovatum (assembly GCA_019656835.1). NCBI lineage: Eukaryota > Viridiplantae > Streptophyta > Magnoliopsida > Ericales > Ericaceae > Rhododendron > Rhododendron ovatum. The sequence goes on along the minus strand of CM033801.1, from coordinate 22,202,689 downwards.
ATCTGATTGTTGCATTTCTCAAATACGATCTACTAGAAGGGGTTTAAATGCAAGACTAGCTAGTTGAACGGTTCCATTAACGGAAAGTTTTACCCGCAAAGAACGTAGATCAGCAAGTAAATTCTCTTGTGTGCTCCGTAAAGAAGCCAAAGTGCTCGCAGATTTCCTACTCAAAGCATCAGCTACTACGTTGACTTTACCCGGATGATACTGAATTGTGCAGTCATAGTCTTTCACTAACTCCATCCATCTACGTTGTCTCAAGTTCAGCTCCCATTGTGTGAACAGATATTTCAAACTCTGATGGTCAGTGTAGACTTCGCATGTTACCCCATACAAATAATGCCTCCACAACTTTAATGCAAAAACAACAGCAGCCAATTCTAGATCATGGGTGGGATAATTATGTTCATGAGGTTTCAATTGTCTAGAGGCATATGCAATTACTTTACCATGCTGCATCAAAACACAACCCAATCCTTGTTTAGAAGCATCGCTATAAATAACAAACCCATCATCACCTGAAGGAAGAGATAATACTGGTGCAGTAGTCAACCTTTTCTTCAGCTCCTGAAAACTCTTTTCACAATCTTCAGACCACACAAATTTTACCCCCTTTCGAGTTAATTGGGTCAAAGGAACAGCAATAGAAGAAAATCCTTGAACAAACCTGCAGTAATAACCAGCCAAACCTAAGAAACTGCGAACTTCCGTCACATTAGTCGGTCTCTCCCAATTGGTAACCGCCTCTATCTTTTTGGGATCAACAGAAATTCCATCCCCTGATATAACATGCCCCAAAAACACAACAGAGTCTAGTCACAAATCGCATTTGCTTAACTTTCCATATAACTTCTTTTCACGTAGAGTTTGTAATGCGATGCGAAGGTGACTTGCATGTTCCTCTTTACTTCGAGAATAGATAAGAATATCATCAATAAATACTATCACAAAGGAGTCAAGATATGGCTTAAACACTCGATTCATCAAATCCATAAAAGCAGCTGGGGCATTCGTTAGACCAAATGGCATAACAAGGAATTCATAATGGCCATACCTTGTACGAAAAGCAGTCTTCGGAACATCCTCCTCCTTTATTTTTAATTGATGATATCCCAATCTAAGATAAATTTTAGAAAATACTGTCGCCCCTTGCAATTGATGAAACAAATCATCAATACGCGGTAAAGGATATTTGTTTCGGATGGTCACCTTGTTCAACTGACGGTAGTCAATACACATCCGCATCATACCATCTTTCTTTTTAACAAACAAAACTGGAGCACCCCATGGAGAAATACTAGGTTTGATAAATCCTCGTTCCAATAGATCTTCCAACTGGATTTTTAATTCTTTCAATTCTGCAGGAGCCATACGATAAGGTGCAATTGAAATTGGTTGTGTACCTGGCAAAAGCTCAATAGAGAACTCAACTTCTCGGTCCACTGGCAACCCTAGTAATTCCTCGGGAAATACATTGGGAAACTCATAAACTATTGGTATATCCTCCACCCACGGTGTACTTTTGCTGGTGTCAACAATATGTGCAAGGAATCCTTGACAACCCTTTTTCAACAACTTCTCGGCCTTCATTACAGAAATTATACGAGCAGAAGTTCTATCCCCACAGAATTTTAGTTGTGGAATATTTGGAATATGCAATGTTACTTCTTTTCGAAAACAATCAATAGAGGCATGATAAGCAGATAACCAATCCATTCCAAGGATTATATCGAAATCTATGATATTCAATGGCATCAAATCAACTGACAACTCCTTATCACCCATTCGAAATTTACAGTCTCGATATATAACTCTAGTCAATTGAGTCTCTCCTGCAGGAGTGGAAATGGCCATAGTATATTCTAGTGGACTTGGGGGTCAATCTACATGCTTTGTAATGACAATGCTATGAATGAATGCGTTGATCCAGAATCAATCAAAATACGTGCTTCTTTACCAAAAATAGTGAGCATACCTGTGACAACATCTGGAGTTGCAATTGCATCTTGTCGATTCATAGCAAAGATTCTTCCTTGTGCTTTAGGCCTACCAACTGAACCTCCACCACGGCTTTGATTTTTACCCTGAGAAGTACCCCCACCCATCTGAACGCTACCCGAAGATGATGCAGACCTCGATGTCTGGGACAACTTGAAGCCAAATGTCCCGGATCCCCACATCTAAAACACCTACGGAATGATTCTGGTTCGGGACAATCTCGAACGAAATGATCTGGTGATCCACACCTATGACATGTAAGGGCATTGCTGCGACCACCAGAAAAAGTAGAACCCGTCTGACTTTGTTGCTTTGACACATTAGCTCGCTGTCCAGATTGGAATCCTCGAAATTGACTTCCACCATGGCTATGAAAAGTAGAAGTTCCTCTCCCTTTAATTATGGATTGTTGGCCAAGGTTCCTTCCACCTGATGTAGATTCTGTTTTTCTTTTCTTATTTTGTTCCCGTTGTTCATTCAATAACCCCAAATCCCGCTCAAAATTTGTTGCCACTTCGATCATATCCGCAAAATTATTTAACCGTTGATTTACCACATAAGGCCGAAGTTCTATATTCAACCCATCCTCAAACATTCTGCATTTATCCTGGTTCGTGCTAACAAGATGCAAAGCAAACCGTGATAAGGTTGTAAACCGAGCTTCATACTCTGCTACCGTCATCTTCTCCTGCTCCAACTTCAAAAATTCCCGCCTCTGACCCATTTGATAACTCCTTGGGAAATACTTTTCATGGAAAGCTTTGGTAAACATTGCCCAACTGATGACCGTAGGTATAGGAGGAGCATCATTATTTTCAAGATTTGCCATTGGTGCAAACAATCTTTGTTTGGTAACTTCCCACCAACGTCGAGCATCTCCTTTTAACATAAAGGTAGCCAACAAAACCTTTTGTTCATCCGTCACAGCCATTATCTGGAAGATTTCTTCTAACTTTTTCATCCATTCCTCGGCAACAAGAGGGTTAGGCGGTCCATCAAACTCTGTAGGCCCAAGCTTTTTAAACCGACTATATATGGTGTCCCGCTCAGTGCGTGCCCCCGAAGAACTCGCTTGTGCGGCTGCCTGAAACTCGAAATATTTTGCCTGTTGAGTTGTTAACTGTATATCGCTTCAAATAATCTACCATCCATGGTCGGCTGATTTTGTGCATTACTAGATTTTCCCCTCCAGCATTATCATGTTGACCATCGCGGTCCATAACTAGATATGCAAAAATTCATCAAATAACATCTCAAATAACAAAAGTAAATGCATGACATGTTTTATGATCATTCTATTCCTTCCCATCGCCACGGACACAAGACAAACACCCTATGGTCCACCACTAGTCTAAACACGGCTAGTCTACAGAATTTAAAACCCATGCTCTGATACCAACTATAACGACCTGCTCTAGAACGATTAACATAATCAGTCTTAATGAAAGCTTAATATCAACCTTAATGAAATTCATTCCATAAACGCAAGACAATGTTGACTAAGTATATTACAACCGACTTCCAAAATAAAATCTACAAGAGAACTTTACAAGATGAGTTGCATCCACATAAGGTATGACAACTCTCAAGAAAATTGATATCACAAAATGTACTACATCAAAAGGACACCAAGTCGCCCCTCATCTCCACTCCTAGAGCCTGTCAGACTAGTAGTGGACCAAAACTCTACTTCAGTTACCTGAAAGGATTGTGAGTGTTACTACTTCATTCAAGCGGAAAGTATAAAACAATTTACATGAGCAAACATGGATCGAGTAATACTTCAAATCATATTTAGCAAGGAACATACTATTTTTCACAAACCATTAAGTAAGCAACAATATTTCAAGAAACCATAGAGTTGCTTCCCTCGCAACCAGGAGTTGGTACCATGACCCTGTGAACAGGGTACTTCCAACAATTTATACCCTGTTTGTGTACATCAAACAGACAATTTATACCCTTCTTGTGAACATCAAGAAGAAAACAATTCCAACCAATAATACAACTATGGCATGCTCTTGAAATAAAATCATGTTTCAAGCAACTTGATCCATATCACTACCGTCAAAATTTCCAACATTTGCAGAAAAATGATAAGTTTATTTTTAGCTAGCCACTTCAATGAAATAGCACACTCACCTTAGAGATTCAAAAGACAAAAGCGAAATGCCTCCTTCTCAACCTTGAGGTGGAGACTCGTCCCCCGATCCTAAAATATGAATGACACTACACTTAGTATATTTCATACTCCAACTCATGTTAAAATGCAAGTAAAATACATCAATAAGTCTAGCATATGATCTTTTTTTTAATCTCCATCCCTAGTATGATACTACATGAGACCAAGGCAATAAAAATGATGCGTGATGTGCTTCAATGCTCAAAAGATGATTCAATTATGTTCAAGCTCTAATTGAGACATGCCCCAAAGATGGACGAATTTGGTACAGTAAAATCCAATCTTCTATAACCTAATTAGGACTTAAACTAAATGAATATCCAGGTATAAACATGTTTGATCAAAACCCAAAACATAGATTAGGTATAAAATAGGGTTTACCTTCAATTAGTTTTTCCCAATTCCTCCTCCTCTTCTTCTTCTTCTTCTTCTTCTTCTTATTCTCTCTCTCTCTCTCTCTCTCTCTCTCTCTCTCTCTCTCTCTCTCTCTCTCTACGTTATACAAAATAAAATGGTGGAGGGGTGTGGAATGGTGTAGAATACCGTAGAAGCTAGGTTTATTAGGGATGAATTATCCCATGAGGTTGGGTGTATAGGTTTAAATGTGCCATAACTCATCTATACCCTTCATTCCACCTACCAAGTCAATCTCTATTAATTAACTTAATTAAACCCTCAAATTTAATCCGTCTTTTTTTTTATTTAACTAAACCCTCAAATTAAATCATGTATTGCTTAATAATTAATGAATGATATGCGAATAATAACACAACACGTGTAACAATTAGCATGACCTATGCAACATAAAATTAAATGTCATATGCGATGCACGTGCATGCTCGGAACGGGTGTTACAAAATCTTCACAACCATTTTCGGGGAAATAGAAAACGCTCTGTCCGCCTTTATTTGCTGCTCGTTGATTGATCGAAACGGCAGCCACAAATTTCTTCCAAATTTTTGATAGCTTTTGTGTTCAATTGAACCGAAAAGTTACAGATCCAACAAAGTTGAAACGAAGAACAATAAAAAAATTTTGAACATTAATTTCAATATTGATTATAGTTTCGAATTCAAAAATCTGAAACCCGTGAGCTTTTTCAGGTTTTAAAACTCAAATGTGATATATATTTTTTGGATTTTTAAGTATTAATTGTCCATTGCGCATTATCAAAATGCATGATGTCAATCGCGCATGCACAAAATGCGTTTTTACAACAAAAAAAAGAAAGTTATAAAGGTTTCAGGTTTTGAAATTTGAAAGTGTCATACATTCTCGAATTTTAAAGTATGAATTCGTTTCTGAAACCATTCAGATATCAAAACCAGAATATGTCTATAGTTTTCAAGTATTAGAATTCGAATTTTGTAAACATTTTCGAGTTTTAAAACCTGAAATTGTCTAAATTTTTTAGCTTTCTATATCCAAACATGTTGGGAATTTTTTGAACATGGTGGTGTTGGTGATGGTGGGACACAACTGATGGTGGTGGTGCGGCAGTTATCGTTTGATTTCCCCAAACCATGGATATTTAGGGGGTGGTGCTAGCAGAGGATAGAACGAGGAGAGAGAGAAGGGGATGGAGAAAAGGAGGAGGAGAGGAAGATGACTGGTGGGATGGGAGGGTATTTTTTGTAGGGGGATGAAAACAATTGATGCTTCGGTTCAACTGGATTGCAACGGCTTATTCGTGCCTCTTCACCGGAACCCTAATTCGTCGTCTGAACCCTAATCTGCAAAATAGACAAGGGGTGAGTGCACCTTTGCCTCTCGTGGCAAAGGCCCTCCGATACCTTTGTTAGTATCACGTACTAGGAATCAAACCCTAATTATTAGTAGGAAAGCAATAAGAATGCAATGTATTGCGTACCGTTTTCCTCTAGATTTACCTCATATTTATAGATTTGTGTATGCTTGTTACCCAAGCATCCCTATTTCCATAGGACTCCCAACTCGTATAGGAAACCCAGGATATCAAGAATTCTCGTTTCCTTTATCAGTTTAATGGAAAAGAGTCATTTTAGGATTCTTTTCCATTACTGGCCGAACATCCCATTCTCATTGGGTATTTTTCTCAGATCCTATATTCTCGGGATCTTATTTCTTAATGGAATACCACTGTTTTCTGGATCTCTCCAGAATGTTCCCTATGCTCCAACAATTGATTTGGGGTTCTTTCCTTATTCGGCCATCTCGTTACCGAACAGACTGCCTGGACCAATGACTTCACATGTAACTTGGTCCGAACGTAATGAGAATGTCTCTATCTGCCGAACAGTTTAGTTTTACACCACTGACTTCTCATGTCATTGGCCTTTTAATCAGCCGAACAGTCTGCATGGACCAAGGACTTCCCATATCATTCGTCCATATCGCTGTTCTCCAAACTACCCGGCGATAAGTCCAGTCATATTTATCACGTGCTCCCAAACATCACGTGTTCGGCAATTAAATGTATCTGCTCGGGAATACCTCCTTACAATTGCTCTCCAGTTTCATCTATTTACCACTGTTCGAGGGCAATATATGAAGCTTTCAGAAACAAAATTCTATTTGAGATCAGACTCTTTTGATCCCGTGCAGTCAAAATTTCAATATTTCATTGTCGCCTTTTAGCGCCTCTGTCATTATACCATTTCGGGGTAATGACTCGACGTGGAACGTATCGTATGCCTATCATTAATTTTGAATTGACATTCTATGAAACGGCGTCAGAACGGACTCTACTTTCCGTTACTTTATCCTGTAACGGCGTAAGAGGAGACGTTTCGTCTCCGTCTCTCACCCTTAAACCCCTGAAAGGACTCTTTTTGGTTTTTCACCCAAAACTCAAACTCGCTCCTTCTCTCTCTAGAAACCAGGTGAAAACATCCCACTATCCGCCATCACTGCCATCTGCAAATCCGATTGCTTTCCAGGAAATCGTCACAACATCTTTGTAAGATCCTCGTTCTTACTCCATTCTTCTATTTAGGTTTCTATCTGAAATCTCCATTCTTAAATTCGTGGGTTGTTTTCTAGGGTTGTTTTCTAGGGTTTCAGTCGCACCCATTTCCAGTTTTAACTTTTTCTTCAAATATATCCATGGCAGATGACAATGAAAACCCTCCTAGACCCAGTAAGTTTAGGAAACTCTGTGAAACTCCAACTGCCATGGCGGCATTTAGGTCTGAATATAACATTCCTGATAACGTAGGACTCGAACTCGCCCCTCTAAGGGCAGATAGGGATGGTGGATCATGGGATAGAATGTGTATCCCTATTGTGGCAATTGTTGAAGGTGGAGTCCGATTTCCCCTTCATCCACTCCTTTGTCAAATCCTAAGTTGGTACCGTCTCACTCCTATGCAAGTATCAACGAATGTTTTTAGGCTGATAATGGGAGTAGTTGCCTTGAATAGGATTCTAGGGACCCAACTAGGGATCTGGGACATTCAGTGGTGGTACAGTATTGTACTAAACCCTGAATATAACACCTACTATTTCAAAGTAAGAAGGGCAGAAAAGCGTCTCGTGCTCAACTTGCCAGATTCTGCTCGGGATCATGGGATTGATTTTCTATACGTTACTGGAGCTTTTGAGCCACTAGGAGAGGATAGTCAAGTGGTGGGGCTCCACTGCCCCCACATATGGAGATACCCACGTAATACTCCTCATTTTTATAACTCTGCAATTTTTCGTGTATTGCTTTCTCATAGCTTCTTCATGTGTCTAATTTTGTTGTTTCAATTTTGATTTTGCAGCTAAAAACGCTAACCATCGTCCCAAACGCGTTCCGAGCAACATCCGAACAGAGGACATTGATAAGGTCCTAAAATATACAGGCGAGCCTGGTACCTCCACAGCTGGTCGGGGACGAAACACAAAAGTGTTGCTGGGATATGATCCTTCATATAGAGGGGTTATAGACAGAAGGCTTGCTCACCCCAGCACCAGTGCCGCCTCTACTTCAACTGCTCCCCAGCCAAGAAGTCAAAAAGCTAACGTTGGAGTGACGGTAGCCGGGCAGCTGGGTGAAGTCCCCATTTCTGAAGGCGTCCCCCTACCCCGTTTGAGACTTCGAAGACATTCTCAGAGACGGATTGTTTCTCATCATCAACCTGAACAACCAGTATCAAATCGTGACACTAGCCAATCATCCTCATCTGGATATTCTCCTTCACCTACAAACTTGGCAAGTATGTCTCGTCAACCTTTGAACTTGAGTTCTTTACTTACCGTTTCATCCAGAGGGCGTGGTGCTAGTCGGTCGTCCTCTACTGGGCTTGCTCCCCCACCACCCCGTCGAACCAGGGGTGGTTCTGCTCGGTCCTCCTCTTCCCCTCGTGAAGTGGACACTACCGTTGAGGCCAGTGACGCTCATAGAGACAAACGGCCTAGGCGTGAAGACCAAACTGGTGCTGCTTCTCAAGTTAACACCGAAACTCATCACCCTATATCACCAATTACCCAAGACCTTTCCCAGACATGGACTCCTCCATTTACTAGGGGGGACCGTCCCGTTCACGTTGCGGATAGTGCTAGTTCATCTGAAACAGCACTTGCCCTAGCTCAGGGTTTGTTACTTCCTGTTGATATGCAAAAAGAATTAGGATCTGCACCTGACCGCCTCGTAGCCACTGGTCTTGTTAGTGGTATTAAGGTAATAACAAAAACTTTACCTCAAACAAGTTTCAAACCTAGTATTTATACTTGATTACTAACTCTCTTTGATAATCCTTAGTTTATTCAAAAAATGGTAACTCTGGGGCAAAAGTACCAAGAAGCTGAGGCCGAACGGATCAAATTGCTAAATGACAACACTCGACTACTTCGGACAGTTTCTCGTCTTGAAAGAGAAAGAGACAAAGCCAAGGCGGATTTTGATGGTGCTAAGGGCAAGCTGCAGATTGCCGAAGAGAGCCTAAACCAGGCTTTATCTGAGATTGACAGCACCAAGAAAGCATCCTATGAAGACGGCTACCAAAAAGGCTATGACGCCACAACAGCTAGTTATGTGGAATAGATACCAGATATTCAGGACCAGATCTGGATTGCTAGCTAGGAGGCCTATCTGACCAAACTGGGGGTTGCCGAGGATTCACCGTTCTGGGTTGAGAATGATCTGCCTAGCATCCGTGCCCAAAACACTTAGGAGCCAGCAAGTCATCCAGAGGAAGACATTGAGCAACAAAATTGAAGAATTTGCCAATGCTGAAGAAGACACACCCACCGATGTGCACCCCGCTCAGTCACCTGCTCGGGATTTAACCCTTGAGCCCATTAACTTGGAGGAGAATGCAACTGATGGTGATGCCACAACAGAGGAAACAGACAGAGTTCAATCAGATGTCCAAAACCTGGACTAAAGCTTTGGTAAGTTGACAAAATACTCTTTTTAGAACAGTTAAGCTGGTCCTGCGTGACCATAGCTTTCAGACCCTGCATGGTAACAGTACTTTCTCTTAGTAATACTTTGGATAATACAGGTATTCGGCCCTTCGTGGCACAACTTTTTACATTTGCTCGGCTCCCCTCGTTTTGGAGTATCTGTTTGGATGCAATCAAAATATTTCGTATTTTGATCATCATGTGTTTGCATAAGTGTTTCATACTTCTTAGCAAACTTTACAAACATAATTGCTTGCATTGATTCTAAGTTTCCCGTACTTAAAATCATTTGTTTCTCAGTGTCTCTTACTGTTTACAAGTTTATTTCATACTTGTATTTTTGATGTAAAAAATACATATAAGTGTATGCATACTTGTATTTGAACCTTCAAGTATCACATACTGTTTTGAGTGTCTCGTACTTGAAAGTATGCTATGTTTCACGTACTTAAAAATTGTTGCAACTGACGTGTTACAAACAATCATACAAGTGTTTCTTAAGTTTCACATACTTAAGATGAAACATACAAGTGTTTTCATACTTGCTAAGTATCACGTACTTAAAACATACAATTTGTTTCCTAAGTCTCACGTACTTAAGAGCAAACATACAATGTATAAGTATATTCATACTTTTAAGTATCACGTACTGAACGTAAACAATAGTTGCAACAGACGTTAAGTTTCACGTACTCAACAAACTTAAGTTTTACGTACTTAAATAAGTGTGGCTCACATATAACCATTTATGCTTTAAGTCAAGCCAATATACAAGGATTTTAATACCTGTTAAGTGTCACGTACTTAAATTTTTATACAAGTGTTTTGTACTTATATTTGTTAAGTGTCACGTACTTAGTGTATAGGTACCGTTCCCTGCTCCCCAATACGAATGAGTGGAAACAAGCCCATAATTCGTATTCTCAACACAAAATTTATACTGCAAAAAGTGATGTTATTCATAATCCATAAAACTCAAGAGGTCGTTACTCGTACCCCTTGCAACTAAAACAATCAAAACTAGAACAAGGGAATTATATTCATAATTCCCACACAATCACGTAGTGAAAATCTAAGACAGATTTTAATGCCTCTAAATAAAGAACTTTAGTAGATTATGAACATTCCAAGGTCTTGGATGTGGATCACCATCCAGATTTGCCAATCGATAGGCTCCAATGCCTACAATGTCGGTTACTCTATACGGGCCTTCCCAGTTGGCCCCCAGCTTGCCTTCGTTTGCCACCTTGGTGTTGCAAAGCACTTTTCATAGCACGAGGTCCCCAACACCAAATTCGCGAGGATGAACATGTTTGTTGTAGCTTTTCATCAGCTGTTCTTGGTAAGAAGCAAGATGTACCAAGGCCTTTTCTCTCCTCTCCTCGGCGAGATCAAGCTCGATTTCAAGGGCCCTGTCATTGCCTCTACTTTCAACCAAAGCGGTCCTGTTGGTCGGCAGACCCACTTCTAGAGGTATGACAGCCTCTGTTCCAAATGCCAATGAATAGGGGGTCTCTCCCGTAGACCTCCTAGGCGTTGTTCGGTGAGCCCACAGAACTAACGGTAGCCCATCAGGCCATTTCCCCTTGGCTTTGTCCAGCCTCTTCTTTATCCCATCTAGGATAGTTTTATTGGACGCCTTTGCTTGCCCATTACTCTGAGGGTAGGCTGGGGTGGAATAATAGTTTTGTGTTCCGTACTAGGCACAAAAAGCCTTGAATTTCTTCTGAAATTGGGATCCATTGTCTGTAATCAATGAATAAGGGACCCCAAAGCGAGTGATGATACTTTTCCACACGAACCTTTCTATCATAGGTTTATTGATTTTGGCCAGTGGTTCTGCCTCAATCCACTTTGTAAAATAGTCAGTTGCTACAAGCAGGAATTTTCGATTCCCAGTTGCTTTGTGCAATGGACCCACGATATCCATCCCCCGTTGAGCAAAAGGTCAGGGACTTGTCAAAGGCACCAGATCCTCGGCGGGTGTTTGAATCATTGGTGAGAATTTTTGACACTTCTCACAAATCTTTACATACACCTTTGCATCTTCTTGCATGTGTGGCCACCAGTAACCTTGAGTAATTGCTCGGTGGGCAGTAGATCTGCCTCCAGCATGGCTCCCACATGTTCCCTCGTGGATTTCATGAAGGAACTTTTGTACCATCTCAGGATGTACACATAGTAAATATGGGCCTGTAAAGGATTTCCTGTATAACTTACCCTCTGGGGACAGCCAAAACCTAGCAGATTTGACCCTTATTTTGTGGGCCTCCTTTTTGTCAGATGGGAGTATCTCGTCTCATAAGAACTCCATGATTGGGTCCATCCAACTTAGTCCTTGGTTCACGTCCAAGACCAAATCTACACTCCTCCCAATGCTCGGCTCATTAAGATATTCAACTGCTACCTTCCTTTTGAACTCAGTAGGTACAGCTGCAGCCAACCAAGCTAACGAATCTGCATGAGCATTCTGTCCATAACTTATCTGTTCAATATATACCTTCTCGAATGTATCAAGCAAGTCCTTGGCTGCCTGTACGTAGGCCACCATCTTTTCATTTCGAGTTTCATATTCGCCGGACAGCTGATTCACCATAAGCTGGGAATCACAATACACCCTAACCCGTTCTGCTTTAAGGGTTTTTGCACTCCTCAATCCAGCCAAGAGTGCCTCATATTCAGCCACATTATTCGATGCACTCAATCCAAGCCGAACAGATAGTTCAATCAGAACTCCTTGAGGAGGAAAAAGGACAATCTCAATTCCTGAACCAGTATTACATGCTGATCCATCAACGAATAGCTTCCATTCCTTGGGATCCTGTTCGGCTACGGGTTGATCCTTCATGGATGATGTCTTAGTCACCTGTTCCTTTCTCGTAGGAGGCTGGGGAGCTACAGTGGGGGAAAACTCTGCCACAAAATTAGCCAACACTTGGCCTTTGATTGCTGTGCGTGGCTGATATTCGAGATTGTACTGGCTTAATTCCACGGACCATGTCGAGATCCTTCCCGAAAAGTCTGCCTTTCGTAGCAACGATTTTAATGGAAACTCAGTATAAACCACAACATTGTGGCTTTGGAAGTAATGTGGCAATTTCCTTGTGACTGTCCTAAGTGCCAGGACAAGTTTTTCTAAGGGCAGATATCTAGTCTCTGCATCCAGCAATGTCTTACTAACATAATAAATAGGGATTTGTTCAATCCCCAAATCCCTTAATAGAACTGCACTTACTGCATGCTCGGAAACAGCTAAGTACAATATTAAAGACTCACCTGGCTGTGGAGTTGATAAAAGTGGGGGTTCAGCCAAGTATTTCTTCAGGTCCTGGAAAGCTTGCTCACATTCTGCTCCACATTCAAATCCCTCCCTCTTTTTCAATAACTGAAAAAGGGTCTGCACTTGTCACTTGACCTGCTGATGAACCTATTAAGTGTTGCAGCCATTCCAGTCAACCTTTGGACTTCCTTAGTGGTTGTAGACACCCCAATCTGAATTCCCGATTGTCTTACTTTGTTTCTCGGTTTCTTGATTCCCCGATGATGAGTCAGGTTGAAAACAGTCTCGAGAACTTGGAATGGCTTGAGATTGGCATGTGAGGAACCCATTCTTAGCCCTTAAAACTTTAAATCAGAACCTGGGCCTTGGTCTGAATGTCGCGCGACAATACCAAACACTCGCGCGATGGTTCATCTGCCAGGTGGTGGTCAAAGTCAAAGTTTTGACCATTGACCATTGCAGGGTTGGCTGGACCCTCGCGCGATGGTCTCACTTCATCGCGCGATGGTCAACACCTGTCATTTTCACTCAGATTACGTGGTGGTTAGGGGGCTACAGGCCCATAGGACCCCGTTTTCTCGGCTGAGCAGCGTTCTGTTGAAGGGGGGGGGGGGGGCTCCCCTTGCACCACCTCACCCCCCATTCTCCCATCACCTTTGCCACCCACTCCTCCACCAAGCATTTGTAACCAGCATTGCTGGCTGGTTGCAAGGCCTTGGTTAGCCATCCACTAACCCCCCTTTTTCCTATAAAAATCCCCCCCATGCTTCATGACAAAGGGTTACAAAATCTCTCTCCCTAAGAAAGAAGAAGAAAAGCTCAAGTACAAGCACCTCACACCATTCACTCCCACATAATCACCCTCTAAGTCTCACCATCTCATCACTCAAGCCATCTCCAAGACGCTCAAGCAAAGGTATAATATCATTCTGCTCGCTGTTTGAACCCCTGAGGGGGGCTGGCAGGGTCAAGGCTGGTAATCAATACCAGTTCTGGCCCTAAGGCCAGCAAGGTTTCAAGAATCGTTAACTGGTAGACCCTCGCGCGATGGTTTGGTACACTCGCGCGACATTTCTGTCTGCGTGAGAATGGATCACGTGGGGAAGGGATACTGGTTTTCAAGTTTATTGCTATGTTTATCGTTTCTTTTAAGTCTTTTAAAAAGATATTAGTTCATTGTTTTGCATGTTAAAAATAATCGTTTGGCTTAGTTTATAACACCACTTTGTTTGGAATGCTCTTGGGATGCTCCTGAACATGTCTCAGAGCCCTGAGCATGCAAAGCAATTCCTGGAAGTCCAGTCCGAAACATCGCGCGTTTGTCTCATTATGTCGCGCGATGGTTCTGTGTCCCTCAGGAATTGCCCTTGCATGAGCAACCTGGCCTTGGCCTCTGTTTATACACCCCCACTGTTTAGGGGTTGCATTTTCATAATATTTCCATCTGTTGGTTGTAATATTGTTTACTTACAAGTGTCCATAAACTGTTTGGTTTGCACCTGGGTGAGCACTGGTCCTTCCAGAGCCCAGAAGGGGGTGAAAGTTAAAACATTGGTAAAGTGTCAATACTCGCGCGAGTGTTTGGTTCTGTCGCGCGGTGGTTCGCTTGCATGCGTGTGAACCCATGCATGCAAGCTGGCTATTCGTTTGTGCCAGAAACATACACAGCGCTATTTTGATATGTGGTCAATGTTTTGAACTTCATTCCATTCACTTGTCTTCGTACTAACTGCTCATCCATGCCATATTTTATCACATCCTGCAAATTGTTACAGTTTTAAATCCCCGATTAACTGTTTCCCCGCCCTAATTGGCTAAGAATTGATTAAATCAAACAGAATCACAAAAATAACATTTTCGCAAAAGCCTAAGTAGAGACCGATCTCCGGATTGGGCGAGAGGGGTGCCATAAAACCCTTCCCCTCTCGTAACCTGGCTCCCGAACCCAGATATGGTTATGACGGACTGGTTCCTTAACTTTTTCAAATCAAACAGCGCGACAAGTGCTTCGAAATACGGTTCCTTGGGTGTCGGACCTTCAAACCCGAGTGGCGACTCTGTATTTTCGCGAGCGCTTGACGTCCAGCTAAAAAAGCGCTCCCTCGATCTGGGCCCTTGCCTTGCGTTAAGGAATTCGGAAATTCCTAAAAGGGCACGCTGCCCACAGTGGCGACTCTGCTGGGGATCGAACCAATATTGGTCTATGTTTAGATTTCAATACGCTTGAAGAACGATCCCACAAAAGTTTGTCAAAACGGTGAGCTTCGCGCTGCTGAAGGTTGGAATGGTGATTTAACAGGACCTTGTGTTCGGCCAATCCAATCTGGGACTTTTCCGATCGTTCTCTTGCGTAGTTTCTTCTAAGCATTAACTAAATAAAAGTGAGCCAAATTTGAAAAGGCATTTACGAAATTGTGATTCTGTTTCATTAAAATCAATCCTTGGTATTCTCATTTGCATCGATGTGGGATAAGCCCCGTTGGATCGTTTTGGCAATCCGGCACGGTTTACCGGAGCCCGGGGACCCCGAATGACCAACAACCTTCGACGATGATGGGTCATTCTACCGTTCGACTGTTACTCTGCGATTACGCGGGCAACGGGAGGTATATCTTTGGCCCTAGTCCGAGGAACATGTTACAAGCCAAAACCAGCCTTTGCATGTACAAAGCATTAGAACTCTCCAAACTAGGACAGGTACCTACAGGGTAAGATTATTTGCATCTAACCCCCATATACTGTTTACGTGTTACTGCTTTCCCTATTGCATGCACTGTACATACATTCCGATCTGCGTAGGGGCATGTTTAGGGCGGCTTCTAGGTTGTCTCTCCTTCGAGTCTGTCTTATGCTCAAATAAGACGCTGCTAAACCCAATGAAGAGTCACGCATCTTTGCGGTGCGTGTTACCAAATTTTCAGAAATCCTAGGATCCGCAGGACTTTGGGAAATCAGAGTTTTCTAAACCCTTGTCTATATCACAATTGCAGTTTCAAAACAGAAAACAAGGAATGACGGAAAAGATGCTGTGATGCCCATACCACCCCGGTTACTGTGCGCAGCACGTACACCGCTCAGGCTATGGCATCGTGTTGCCTACGCCACCCCGGTCAGGGTATCACGTCGTCCACCCCAAGTCATTCCAAATTCAAAATTGAAAGTTCAAGAACGGAAAAGTCAAGGGCTTAGGCTATTTTGACATCTCTTAGTATTATTCGGTTCGAAACAAGGATACATTCTCGAAAAGAAATCTGAGGACTTTGGCAGTGTCTGAACATCATGAGACAGACTCGTCTGTAGTCTTAGAGTCTAAGGGCGACACTGACGACGATGGCTACATTATCTCTTCTAGTCTTTTGTTTAGAGTAAGGTTGTTGCAGGGCCCTTATCGAACCTTTTCTTACAGCAAAGCAAAGCGGAATTCTGAATCATTGCGCCGCCAAGGAAAGTATCGAGGCAGAAAGCCAAACCCACTTGGGAACGTCTACGTCAGAATTCGGTTCAAAGGCTAGTCAGGTTGCAAGCTCAGTCAGTCACAACGGAAGACTCTCCGTATTCCCTGTTGGCCACATTACAGTCAGGCTCATCGTCGGTTATCCAGGAAATTGAATCTCCAGCATCGCCTACCTCTTCGTTCTCGTCAAGTTCAACCGGAACCTCCGTCATGGCCGATCAGCCGCAGCCACTAAGTGTTGAGACCATACTCATGAATATCCAGAACAGCATCGCCACTATGCAACAAAGGGGTGCTCAGACTGATGCAAATCTCGCTAGGCTTAACGACCTTGTTAACACTCGTCTCCCGCCAGTTACCGAAGTGGGAGGCGAGGTCGACGAGGATGTCCATGCGGAGCCAATCTTTGTCGAAGACCCCAACCATGCAGGACGGATCATAATCCAACCCAACCCAAGGGAAGCTCACCCAGAGGCAGCAAATCTGAATCTCGCTGTGGCTAGACCCATTCCGGACCCTAATATGACTGCTCTCATGGCAAAGATTGTCAAGCTGGAGGAATCTGTGTCCAAATCTGAGAAGATCAGTGCCGGAGGAATTGACCTAGATCGCCTCTGCTTGTATCCCAATGCTAAACTCCCCGACAAGTTCAAGATGCCTGACCTCGCCAAGTTTGATGGGAGTGGTGACCCGAAGACTCATCTTTACGGCTATCACGCCGCCATGAAACTTCTGGCTGTTGAGCCCGAGGCCATGTCCCAGCTGTTCCCTCAGACTCTCTCGGGACCCGCTTTCCATTGGTTTTTGTCGCTTGACATCGCTAAAAGGAGGACGTGGGAAGACATCGGTGCTGCGTTTATTTCGCAGTACAGTTACAACTCCCAACTCAAAATGACAACCCGAGAGCTTGAGTCTACAAAAATGGAAGCTAAGGAATCCTTTGCGGATTTTGTCAAAAGATGGAGAACAAAGGCTGCTCAGATGACCGATCGTCCGAGCGAGAGAGATCAGCTCCGAATCATCTCCCGCAATCTCCAGCCCGATTATGCTAGGCATTTGGTTCTTGTCCAGGCCTCCTCAAACTTTGATACTTTCTTCGAATCTGGTTTGGCTATTGAGGATGCTCTACAAAGTGGGATACTGTCAAGAGGGGAGTCCTCTAACCTTTCAAAACCAAAGTCTCGGATTTACTCAGGGAACACCAATGCGTTGTTTGGTAGTGGGACATCTTCCAACGCTGCAACCAGTGGCACTAGCGCCTCTTCTGCCAATACAACCAATCGGGTCGCTGAGATCAACCAGGTGCAAGCCCCTCAAAACAATCGGCCCCGCAGTCAGCCCCGCAGTTTCTCTGCATTTGAAGCTCCATTGTCATCTGTTATGGAGAAGTTAATCCAGTCAGGGCATCTGAAGCCCCTTGACCCAACCCCACTACCTAAGAACCCTTCGCCTAACTTCAAGGCCAATCTTTATTGTGCCTACCATCAAGGGGCTGGACATCTTACGGACTCCTGTTTTCGTCTCCGACATGCGATCCAGGATCTTATAGATGAAGGGACTCTCCACGCTCCACCTCCACCAACTCAAAAGCCAAACATCCTTTCCAATTCCCTGCCAAAGCACAATGCTGCTCCCCGCATCAACCAAATATCCATCAGCTCCACTTATATCAACCCTAGCTCCACTATATTCAACCCCACTGACCATATAATCTCAACAAACCGACCCAGGCCGGTCGTGCCCCTGCCTTCTCAGCCCGAAGCCGAAATCTTCTACGTCCATCTTGAAGAAGGACAGTC
>CM033801.1:22172503-22184503 GCA_019656835.1 Rhododendron ovatum | reverse complement strand
GTCCAATCCCAATGTGCCTCTCGCACGTTTACAAAATGGAGCTTTTGTGTTCAACGCCTCTATCAGCGACCTGTTTCACCAATCCATCCCTTCCGTACAGCTCAACTCTGCTTCTTCTCTGGACAGCCCGTACTTTGATGTCACGAATCCGAATTCCTCTCCAAATTTGATAAGCCGTTTCAGATATGCTGCCTCTCTTATACCGGAGCAGCAGGTTGATATGCAAGCAGTAGGGTGGGCTATTGCTGATAATGATGATTATGCGGCCCCTATAATCAATGAATGGACAGAGTTAGAGTTAGACGGTTTTCCCCAGAATCCCGAGTACGTCCCATTTAACCACGCTTGGTATGACGCCTGGATGGCTAATTACGAGGCAGGCATGCTTGACCCTTTGGATGGATTCTCCCTGAACATGCTATTTCAGCAGCCTGAACCTGTTTTGCCTGAGGAAGAATACTATTGGGATCCCGAGCCTGCATGGCAGTTTCCAGTAGAATTTGATCTCAATCCTCTCCAAGGATATGCTCTGCCCGGTCATGAGATTCAGTTCATAGAAGAGGGTTTGGTCCAGGAGGAAACCCGCGTCTTGGGGGAATGTTTTCTCCCTTCTACTCTTGACAGGATGGTTGACTCCGTAACTGACACCGAGTACGACCCTACGTTCTACATCGTGAGCGAAGGACTCACGCGCCCAGCACCGCTTTATCCGATCGAGGAAGATTGCAGCATTATGGTCACGAATCTAGTTCCGCCCCCGGATCTCTGGGATGTTGATGATGTGGTTAATATCCAAGTTGGGTCTGAGGTTTGGACTGTCAACCGCTCTCTTGCTGATGGAGGACTCTGGGATGTCCCGTTTGTAGCCAATACCGAGCCTATTCAAGAGACTGCAACTGTTAAGGATCCAGACTTCTGGGAGTCGCTGTTGTTGAACGATTTGGCTGAAGACCTAGGTTTGGGCGTGGAAGTACCTGTAATCCCTCCGCCCTCCGACAGAGGAAAACGCAAATTGGGGGAAGTCCCTGTGTAACGCCCCGGATTTTGGGTACGTTAAATAAAACATTTTATTGAAATAAAAGCTGAGTCTGGCTCTTTATTACAAACAAAACATAAAGGAAGTACTTTTATTACAAACGGGAGGGAACTAAGGTTCCTAACTACAGCTCCGCTTGTTCTTCCATCACGGCTAGCTCCTCGGCTCCGAAGGCCTCCAAGGTGTACAGCTCGCCCTGCTCATCTATGAAATCTGACACATTATACCCGCGTCGCCACCGGTATAATATGCCAGGGTCACCAAAAAGGCAACACCGTGAGCTTAACGCTCAATAGAATATCCAAACCCTTCTAACCCTTAACTTATGAACATAAAGGCATAATAACAACAATTCAACTTAAATCATGCATATAGTCCAAACGAGTATTCAAATCCACGTTCCTTACTCAACTAACGTTGTGTTCATCTTTTAGACTCGTCGTAGACCATGTTATTAACTCACTTTCCTTTTTACCCAAAAACTCATTTTAACTCACCCAACCTCGGTTCCGCCGCGCCGGGTTCCCGAGTATCCTCACAATGGTTCCGCCGCGCCGGGTTCCCATTGGCACACAACCGCATTGGCTCCGAACCGCGGATAACCAAGCACACACCCTACCTCGGTTCCGCCGCGCCGGGTTCCCGAGTATCCTCACAATGGTTCCGCCGCGCCGGGTTCCCATTGGCACACACACACACATCTACTCACATAATGCACCCAAAACCGGTCATTATGTAGTTTCAAAATCATTTCCTTCCTCGAATACACACTTTTTCATCTTTATTAACACACCCTAGGTGCCATGTCTCTACTATCTTGTTTCTTGTGTCACGTTTATCATGCATAGACTCCGTAGTGTAAGACATTCCATACATCAAGTACTTTATCAAATCTCAAAATGAAACCAACAAGAATATACAATTCTAGACTACATAATCATGCTTGAAACACAATAACCACATCATGCATCACATAAAATCTCACGAAGATAACCTCATCTATTTCTTATAAAACTTTCAAGTTACTTTCAAATGAACTTTGTTTGATACAAATCTACTTTAAATGAAAGTTAAGGAAATCTACTTTATACGTGGGGTGGAAGATAAGAACATCCTACATATACGTAGAGATAGGGGACGAAAGGAATTCCTAACTTATACGTGGGGTGGAAGATAAGGAAGATCCTACCGTGCTTCTTGGCGGTAGTAAGAAGACTAAGAAGATTCGGTCGTCGGTTTTGGATTTCGGCGGCGTAACGTCGTCGGTTTGCTTCGAAAGGAAGAGATATGAACCTTTTCTCTTCCTAGAAACAACTTTCTAACTTATCTAAGCTACTTTAAAGATCTAATGGTGGTTTTAGGAGGTGGTTTGGTGGTTTCTCTCAAGAACACTCAAGAACTCAAGAAAAGAAGAACTTTTGGAAGCAAGAACACTAAGAAATTCTAGAGAGAAGTTGGAGCAAAGTGAGAAGGTGTGAGTTTAAGCTTGGAATGAGCTTCTATTTATAGGCAAAGGCTCTCCCTCTCCTCTCTTTGGCCGGCCCTCTCTCTCTCTCTCTCTATGTCACACTTTATTTCACATGTCATGCTTGATTGAAAGGTTGGAAGCTAAATTGGTAGGCTTGCATGGCTATGTTAGTCCTTGGATGGGATTCTTGGAAGATATGTTGCCATGGAGGAGACATGGGTACAAGATTCTTGATGTTAAACAAATGGAATTGGTACAAAGGAGTACAATGGAGGAAGATATGGAAGATATACACCTTTCAAGTTTGAAAAGATGAAGAATCACCAAGTACAAGTCCTATCTTCTTCTTCTTCCTTCTTTCTTCCTTCCCTCTCTCTCTCCCTCTCCCTCTCTCCTCTCTCGGCCTCTCTCTCCTCTCCTCTCTCTCGGCCTTCTCTCTCCTCTCTCCTCTCTCTCTCTCTCTCCCATGTACTAGCTATATATGCATATATATGTATGTACTAACATGTAAGACTACAAATAAATATAGGGTACTTTTAGTACTAAAGGGTAATTTAGTCTTACAAGGGCTCAAGATTTCCCCAATAAACAATTATAAAGTACGGGTACTTTAATTAATAAAATAATGTACTTTTGTACTCCGGGAATCTTAACAAAACATTAGTTTAATGGGATAAGTACTTTGTTTGGAAGATGAGCCTATTACCCAATGGTTAATAGAATCCCTAATGGTTATTATCCAAGGGATAATAAGGTACTAGTACTTTAAATACTAAAATAAATTTTTGGAAAGACTACATGTCCTTTGTATAAATCCCATGTATTATATATATATATGTACTTAACCATTTAAATAAAGAAAAGGCTTTTGTCCAATGGGTAAAGATTACCCTAATGGTTATTAACCAATGGTCCAAGGTACTTGGGTACTTTTATTATAAAAAAATAATTAAAAGTACTTTTCAAATGTCAATCATGGTACTTTTATTTAAATCTTTCAAAATCCTTTTATTATAAAGAAATGGGTTTCTTTTATCCAATGGGTAATAATTCCCCTAACATTTATTGTCCAATGGATAAAGAATAAACCAAAATAATAAAAGAAAATAATAATCAATTTCTAGTCTAGGGTTCAAAAGGTTCAAAAAGGTTCAAGAGGGGTAAAATGGTCATTCTTGGTTAGGGAAAAGTAACTAGATAACTTTCTAGTTAGGTTACTCCATCAAGCCGGTTAGAAGCTAACTAGGCTTGCTAAGTCGGACTAAAAGTCAAGAAACGATTCTTGAGGGACTAAAGTGCGATTAGGGTTTCTAGTCGGAAATACGATAATAAGGCATTCGATTTCTTAAAGACTAACCGTAATACAAATTAAATAAGAAATCCAACAAGCAGTTAAGAGAAATTAGGAAATTTCGAATAACAACGAGATTTTTATTGAACGAAAAATCGGAGTTGTTACAACCTATCCCCCTTAAACAATTTCGTCCTCGAAATTAGGTAGACGCTAGGATTCGAATAAATGAGGGTATTTCATCTTCATGGTTTCCTCCCTTTCCCATGTGGTTTCTCCAGGTTCCTCGGTGCTTCCACAAAACTCGTACCAACTTAATGGTCTTGTTCCGGATAGTCTTCTCACTTCGGTCTTGAATCTCTATCGGTTCCTCCTCGTATGTCGCGTCCTCTTCGATAGTGATGTCTTCCCAATTGAGAACATGAGTGGGCAAGGCTAGATACTTGCGAAGCATGGAAACGTGAAACACGTTATGCACTCGGTCTAGCTGTGGCGGCAGGGCTAGACGATAAGCAACTTTCCCGATCTTCTCCACGATGTCGAAAGGTCCGATGTAGCGTGGAGACAGCTTTCCCTTTCTTTCCAAATCTGATTACTCCTTTCTTTGGTCTGATTTTCAGGAACTACATGATCTCCCACAGCAAAAGTCAATGGTCGGCTCCTCTTATCCGCATAACTCTTCTGTCGGCTTTGAGCGGTTTGGATCCTTTGTCTGATAGGTCTTAACCTTCTCCGTGGTATCTCGTACTAGGTCAGGCCCGATCAATCCTGTTTCCCCAGCATCGGTCCAACAGACTGGAGATCGGCATGGTCGACCATATAAAGCTTCATAAGGTGCCATCCCAATGCTTGCTTGATAGCTGTTGTTGTAGGCGAACTCCACCAATGGCAAATGCTGCTCCCAGTTTCCAGAGAAATCCAAGGCGCAGGCTCTCAGCATGTCTTCCAGGGTCTGAATAGTCCTCTCCGTTTGTCCGTCAGGTTTGTGGGTGAAAGGCCGTGCTAAGCCTTACGTCCTGTTCCCAACGCTTTCTGCAGTCCTTTCCAAAAGTGTGATACAAAACGTGGGTCTCGGTCAGACACTATCGAGATTGGTACTCCATGGAGGCGTACGATTTCTCGAATGTACAACATGCTTAGTTGTTCCACGTTTTCTGTCATCTTGACAGGCAGAAAGTGTGCAGACTTGGTGAGTCGATCTACTGATCACCCAGATGGCTGTGTTGGACTTGGCAGATCTTGGCAGTCCTGTCACGAAATCCATCGAAATGTGCTCCCACTTCCAAGTCGGTATTGGCAAGGGTTGAAGATCTCCTCCAGGTTTCTGATGCTCAGCCTTGACTTGCTGACACACCTAAACAGGTAGACACGAATCGTGCTACATCCTTCTTCATTCCTTCCCACCAGTACGTTCTTCGCAAGTCGTGGTACATCTTTGTACCGCCAGGGTGAACTGCGAAATTCGAATGGTGAGTCTCTCGGAGTACCTCTTCTCGAAGGTTTCCAACATCAGGCACGAACACCTTTTCCCTTGAATCTTAGGCTGTTATTCTCCTCGATAGTCCATCCTGGCACCGCCTTTCCTTCTCGGATTCGATGCCGGACGAACTCACAATTCTGCTCGAAGGTTTGGGCTAGCAAGATTTCCTGATGAAGTGCTGGCTCTGCCACTAGAGCGTATAGTCGGGCGTTTCCGCTCTCTGATGACGATCGTAGGTTGAATTCGTTAAGGGTGTCCACCATCTCCCATTCTTTGATGGCAGTCTTGACCTTCTGTGCTCTGTCCTTTCGACTCAGAGCGTCGGCTACCACATTGGCCTTGCCAGGGTGATACTGGAGCGTAAACTTGTAGTCCTCCAAGTATTCCATCCATCGGCGCTGCCTCAGATTCAACTCCTTCTGAGTGAACAGGTATTTGAGGCTCTTGTGGTCGGTGAAAACTTCGAATTGTTCTCCCCACAGGTAGTATCGCCAAGATTTGAGGGCGAACACTACTGCGGCCAATTCTAAGTCATGGGTAGGATAATTCTTCTCGTGCGGTCGAAGTTGTCGAGATCCGTAGGCTACGACCTTCCCATTCTGCATCAGCACGCATCCTAAACCATCTCTCGAAGCGTCGCAATAAACGGTATAATCTACTCCTCGCTCAGGAATGATAAGTACCGGTGCGTTAGGTCAGTCTCTTCTTCAACTCTTGGAAAGATTTCTCACAGGTTTCATTCCAATCCAGCTTCACTCCTTTCTGAGTCAGCTTGGTCATTGGCTTGGCCAAGGTTGAGAAGTCCGGGATGAATCTTCGGTAGTATCCCGCCAATCCTAGGAAACTCCTGATTTCAAACACTGAGGTCGGCTGTTTCCAGTTCAGCACTGCTTCGACCTTTCCTTCGTCTACTGCAATCCCTTCCTTGGATACTACATGCCCCAAGAACTTAACCACTTCTAGCCAAAACTCGCATTTACTCGCCTTGGCGTAGAGTTGGTTATCTCGAAGTACTTGTAGTGCTATCCGAAGGTGTTCTTCGTGCTCCTCCTTGTTGGCAGAGTATATCAATATATCATCAATGAACACCACTACAAACTTGTCTAAGTAGGGTTGAAAGATCTTGTTCATGAGACACATGAATACCGCCGGAGCATTGGTCAGCCCAAATGGCATTACTACAAACTCGTAGTGGCCATATCTCGTACGAAAAGCCGTCTTGGCAATATCCTCGTCTCGAATCCGTAAGTTGATGATAGCCTGATCGGAGATCGATTTTGGAAAAGCAGGTTGCTCCCCTTAATTGATCAAAAAGGTCATCGATCCTAGGCAACGGATATCGATTCTTGACGGTGACTTGATTCAACCTCCTATAGTCGATACATAATCGCAGCGTTCCTTCCTTCTTCTTCACGAACAGAGCAGGCGCTCCCCACGGTGAAGTACTCGGCCTGATAAATCCCTTGTCTAACAGCTCTTGCAGCTGGGTCTTGAGCTCTTTTAGTTCGGCCGGGGCCATTCGGTATGGCGCCATCGAAATTGGTGCCGTTCCTGGTTGAAGCTCTATGGAGAAGTCTATCTCTCTCGGAGGTGGTAAGCCAGGAAGTTCCTCAGGGAAAACATCGGCGTATTCGCACACGATGTGAGGTAATCCTAACTCCATCCTGTCAGTTTCTTCCATTTGGAGACTAGCTAGCCATCCAAATAGTTGATTCTGCCACCTAGATCTTTTCAGTCGTCGGACTCGCTGCTTCTCTATCCCCCTTAAAACGGAAACGAGTTCCCTCTGGGGTGTAGGCCGTCACTGTCTTCTGATGACAATCGATGACTGCTCGGTGAGCCGATAGCCAGTCCATGCCTAGTATTACGTCGAAATCCACCATGTCGATCACTCTGAGATCGCAGGTTAGGCGTAGGTCGGCTACTTCTAACTCGCACCCTCTACACACTAGATTAACAGTTATGCTCCCCCCCGTTGGTGTTACTACTTTCGTACTTTTACTCAGGGGTTCCGTTTCTAGTGCTAGGGCAGTTACACAAGCAGTAGATATGAACGAATGCGATGCTCCAGAATCGAATAAAGCTCGTACACAGGTGCTATATAACAATAGCGTACCTTGGATCACAGAAGAATCCTGCTCCTGCTCCTCGGTCTGTAGAGCAAAGATACGCCCTCCAGTGCCTTGCTGGGTTCCA
This sequence comes from Rhododendron ovatum, assembly GCA_019656835.1. Taxonomy (NCBI): domain Eukaryota; kingdom Viridiplantae; phylum Streptophyta; class Magnoliopsida; order Ericales; family Ericaceae; genus Rhododendron; species Rhododendron ovatum. The sequence goes on along the minus strand of CM033801.1, from coordinate 22,177,032 downwards.
ATGGGCTGCTTTCCTTTGTTTTGCCCGTTCTGCTGCTGCAGTGGGCTTCCAGCATTTTGCTTCACAAAGCTGGCCTGCCCGGGCTGTTGAGTCCTTCTGATTCCCAAAGCTTCCATTCCTTTGAAGCTGGGGGCAATCACGCTTGTAGTGGCCCATGGCCTTGGCAGTAGAAGCACTGCACTGACGTCTTGTTCTGGCTGCCCCTCTGTGGTTCACTCTGCCCGGATGCGACAGTCCTCCAGGGTTGGTTGCTTTGAGCTGAGGTAAATGGCTTGGTCGAGTAAGGTCCGCGGTTGTTGTTGGGTGGACTGGGTTCGGATAGGCCCGCCAGTGTTGCCCGTTGCCTTCTTCCAGCGAGTCTTGAAGTCAGCCTCCTCACTTTCCAGGCGGAGGGCACACTGAACCACACCATTATAGGTGGTAAAGGCTTGTGCCACTACGGCCCTTCGAGCGGTAGTCAGCCCCCACTCGAATCTCCTTGCCTTCCTGTCTTCGGTTGCCACAGCAGTTGGAGCGTAACGGGACAGCTCCTCGAATTTGGCCGCGTACTGGGTCACGGTCATTGTTCCTTGCTTCAGGTTCATGAATTCTTGCTCCTTGGCTAGGCGAAGGGGTGTAGGGAAGTATTTGTCAAGGAATAGGGTTTCAAACTTCGGCGAAGGTCATGGTGGCTATGTCATGGGTGGCCTTCCATCAACTCCCACCAGTAGCGAGCTTCCCCTTCAGCTGGTAAGTGGCTAAGGCCACACGGTCTCCATTTCGGGTGATCTCCAAGGTGTCCAGGATCACCTTGGTTTCCTTCAGCCAGGCTTCAGCCACAGTAGGGTTAGGATCTCCATTGAAGGTCGGGGGTCGACGCTTGCAGAATTCATTCATCGCCCGGGTTCGGGTCATCGGTCCATCATCGCGATTCTGGTTAGGGCGGTTAGCGTTCAAGGCAGTCACAAGTGCTTGCATGACTCGAGCGAGGATCGGTGTTAGGGTTAGGGTTAGAGGATTCACCATTCTCGTATCCTAGTCCACTGCGTCGGTTCACCATCTACGAGTAAAATTGTAAAGGGGCGGTTTAGTCTACTTAAAAATTTTCCTTTGTAAACGTAATTCTATCAATTACTAAGCAACAATATTACTAACAAACAAGCAAGCTTTTCATTGATAAGTAAGAAATTACATTCATAAGCATAAGAGTTCTACTATAAAACAAGTAGACTGAAAACGAGATTTCTACTACAAGATGAAATGATCCTACTACATGATTCTTCTAGCCTTAGTGCTTTTAAGGGCAACTTAAGCTATCGAAACCTTATTCTAGTACTACTACTCTACTGACGGGGCGGATTGAGTCCGAACAACGCTCTCAGCTGCTCCATCCATTCCTTCTCTCGATCTCGAGCCAACGCTCTCCCTTTTTGCGAATCTTCTCGGCTAACTCTTTAAACAATGGTTCTTGAGGGTCGAACGTCAAATACTGCTCGTCATTGGCAAAGGGTGTCATCACTACTATCTCATATAGTTGTTCATCGGTCTCGGGGTCACGGATTCCCAAGTGTGGGATGGAAATGGGACTCTCGGGTGATATCAAAGTCTTGTAGTATAGCAGATCGGCTACGGTGATAGGGGTACGGCAATCCATATCTACAATAAGGAAAGTTATATATTAGACTTAAAATGGGGAATGTAATCGCATGCATACAATTATACATAAACAATGATCATGTCAAATAGAAAACACAAGTCTTTTATTTCATAATAAGCAAGTACAACATAGAAAAGGCTTACTAGCCACAACTTCCTACTAAGATTGATTACATCAAAAGGGTTCCAACTTCTACTCAAGCTTTCTTAATTACTCTAGAAAATACTAGGGAACTCAATCCGAATAGCGCCTATGTCGGTTTCGAAGGGTGGCGGTGGCACTTCTCCGGGGTTAACGGTTATGTCAATGACTTCGGGTTCCGCTCTTAGGAATGCTACTTCCTCCTCGTCGGATTCCCAATCCTCGTCGTCGGTCGGTGCATCGAAATCGGGTCCGTTCATTGCTTGCTGAAAGTTTTCTCCGTCACTGAACTCTTCGGGGTCCTCTTCGGGTTCCTCCATAGGTTCTTCCTCCGGATCTTCCTCGGGATCTTCTTCGGGTTCTCCCGCTACCATGTTGATGGGCGGAATCATCGGAATTTGAACGAGGGCTGCTCCCGCATCGCCTTCTTCATTACCTTCGATCAAGATCTCTACATCGATGGGAGGGGCCAATTGGACAAGGACGGGTGCTGCTTCGGCATGGTTTTCTCCATCGTAAAATATGACACTGCCGTGCTCTTGATAGTAGTCGTTGGTGTAGGGAAAAGCATACGGGAAGTAAGGATCGTCTATCAGTTGGTTTGTCATGGACCTTAGGGTACTTGCGAGATGACGCGCTTCGGCTAGTAGGTTGATTTGGTAAGAAGCTCATGTGATTCATCTACAAGGAAAGAATTCTATTAGTCAAGTTTTGAAAAAGGAAGTTTTTAGTAAAACTTTAGAGATCGAAAAAACATTTTAGGTTTCTACATTCCACATTCGATTCTTGATTTAAGTCATCATCCAATTGTTCGGGAATTCCCAGCTCGGCCGTACTGCCAATTTCCGTGCCTTGCTTCAATCCGAAGATTGTTTTGACAGAATTCCACCCAATTTGGGACGGTAAACTTAAATTCAATTCACGACGGTGCAACGGTCAACTTATATTGTGGTTCTACCCATTCTACCCATGGCCGAGGTTTTGAACCTAAAGCTCTGATACCAAGCTGTAACGCCCCGGATTTTGGGTACGTTAAATAAAACATTTTATTGAAATAAAAGCTGAGTCTGGCTCTTTATTACAAACAAAACATAAAGGAAGTACTTTTATTACAAACGGGAGGGAACTAAGGTTCCTAACTACAGCTCCGCTTGTTCTTCCATCACGGCTAGCTCCTCGGCTCCGAAGGCCTCCAAGGTGTACAGCTCGCCCTGCTCATCTATGAGATCTGACATATTATACCCGCGTCGCCACCGGTATAATATGCCAGGGTCACCAAAAAGGCAACACCGTGAGCTTAACGCTCAATAGAATATCCAAACCCTTCTAACCCTTAACTTATGAACATAAAGGCATAATAACAACAATTCACTTAGATCATGCATATAGTCCAAACAAGTATTCAAATCCACGTTCCTTACTCAACTAACGTTGTGTTCATCTTTTAGACTCATCGTAGACCATGTTATTAACTCACTTTCCTTTTTTACCCAAAAACTCATTTTTAACTCACCCAACCTCGGTTCCGCCGCGCCGGGTTCCCGAGTATCCTCACAATGGTTCCGCCGCGCCGGGTTCCCATTGGCACACAACCGCATTGGCTCCGTACCGCGGATCACCAAGCACACACCCTACCTCGGTTCCGCCGCGCCGGGTTCCCGAGTATCCTCACAATGGTTCCGCCGCGCCGGGTTCCCATTGGCACACACACACATCTAACTCACATAATGCACCCAAAACCGGTCATTATGTAGTTTCAAAATCATTTCCTTCCTCGAATACACACTTTTTCATCTTTATTAACACACCCTAGGTGCCATGTCTCTACTATCTTGTTTCTCGTGTCACGTTTATCATGCATAGACTCCGTAGTGTAAGACATTCCATACATTAAGTACTTTATCAAATCTCAAAATGAAACCAACAAGAATATACAATTCTAGACTATGTAATCATGCTTGAAACACAATAACCACATCATACATCTCATAAAATCTCACAAAGATAACCTCATCTATTTCTTATAAAACTTTCAAAGTTACTTTCAAATGAACTTTGTTTGATACAAATCTACTTGGAATGAAAGTTAAGGAAATCTATTTTATACGTGGGGTGGAAGATAAGAAGATCCTACTTATACGTGGGGTGGACGATAAGGAGATCCTACTTATACGTGGGGTGGACGATAAGGAGATCCTACCGTGCTTCTTGGCGGTAGTAGAAGACTAAGAAAGTTGGTCATCGGTTTTGGATTTCGATGGCGTAACGTCGTCGGTTTGCTTCGAAAGGAAGAGATATGAACCTTTCTCTTCCTAGAAACAACTTTCTAACTTAACTAAGCTGCTTTAAAGATCTAATGGTGGTTTTGGGAGGTGGTTTGGTGGTTTCTCTCAAGAACACTCAAGAACTCAAGAAAAGAAGAATTTTGGAAGCAAGAACACTAAGAAATTCTAGAGAGAAGTTGGAAGCAAAGTGAGAAGCTGTGAGTTTAAGCTTGGAATGAGCTTCTATTTATAGGCAAAGGCTCTCCCTCTCCTCTCTTTGGCGGCCCCTCTCTCTCTCTCTCTATGTCACACTTTATTTCACATGTCATGCTTGATTGAAAGGTTGGGAGCTAAATTGGTAGGCTTGCATGGCTATGTTAGTCCTTGGATGGGATTCTTGGAAGATTTGTTGGCAAGGAGGAGACATTGGTACAAGATTCTTGATGTAAACAATTGAAATTGGTACAAAGGAGTACAATGGAGGAAGA